>PVKA01039838.1:0-19187 GCA_004027165.1 Ctenomys sociabilis
GGTCCTGAGGTTTCAGGCCAGTCACTGGCTTGGAAGGCTTGGGGGCAGGGATCCGGGTAGTGTGCGTGGGAAGAAGCCAAAGGCTCTCCCTCAGACTTACCACACTCTCACTCATCTGGGAAGCCTGGTGAGTCGTGCAAATTCCCACTCACTGGGAGAGCTTGGGGCAGGATCCAGGAGGCTGCTGGAGTCAGCCTCTGTCTCAGGCCGGTCTCTGGCTGGGTGGCATGGGCAGGATCGAGTAGGCTGCTGGAATGGGCCACGCTGTCTCTGGCCAGTCTCTGGTGCTGAGCGGGCGTGGGCTAGACCGAGGCGGATGGTGGAGTTGGCCGCACTGTCTCTGGCCACGACATTATTCTAATATAATCAATGTTATTCTATATTTTATTTCAAAAATAAATTACTGAAATATTATTTATCTGCATAATATACTATGTTTATCAGCATGCTTCCTGTTCCTCCACATGATCTCTTTTTAGAGTAGGCTATTTGTAATTATATTAAGAATATTTTAATAGTTTTTCATGTAACAAGCATTAAGCCAAACCAAGCAATTAATCTAAAGCCAGTTATATTATTATGACACAATGATTCTTCTTCATGGTCAACACTAAGCTTTTTACTTTTAAAATTTGGAATGATGTATGATTGTGTTATACAGAAATTCATCTTATTTTCAATTCCTTTTGTATTTTTGTTACCATTACAGATATTACACCTGCTTTATTAAATATAAATAACTATCATATAATTTATCTAATTATTTCAAATATTCTTATTTGGAAATCACAGTGTACTCTTATTAGTCCAGATTATTTCTGCTAGAAACAATAAAGGATTACTTTGATAATTTTAAGCAGAAAAAAGAGAATATATTGGATCATGTACATAAAAAAACCCTGAAATATATCTGGTTTTACATCAGCTGCATAAAAGGTCTCACTCAATTTCTTTGTGTCTCCCAATGCGACATTCTCTCTACTGGCTAAATCTAATGCAGAATTACTTCTCCAAAATTAAGAAATTGTGATTCCCTATTTAATTATGCCAGTAGAAGTCTATTCATCTTTCCAAAAGTTATAACCATTATTGATTTAATTTGGTTCCCGTCCTGCTGGATACCTTTTTATGGAAAGTCCGGAGAGTGGGATTCCTTTTGTGTCCAAACTGATACCACAAATTGATGTGGAGGCAAGGACATTGCTCTGCAGGGGGAAGAAATGACTGCGTGTACATTATAGAAGAAAGAGAACTGGTATCTGGCCAGAAAGAACGTTGTCACTTAATATAACACTTTATTTTGCTGCTGTTGTGACTTGGTACATAATTCAGAGGTTTCTTTACTCATGGCTTCCACTCATTATGAATTTCTGTGTTACAAAATGACAAAATTCTCTCCTCAGTTTAAATCCTCATTTAAAATGAGCTCCTCATTTCACCACTTCCTAGCTCACTTTTCCTTGTGCATGAGTTCATTTTATGGCCTACGTGGGGTGCCATCATGCCTTGTTGGTGCATCATAATCACAATGACATAAACATATGCAAATGGAGTAACTTTTTGTGTTGAAGGGGCCAATAACCTTTTGTGAAAATATTTCATTGGATTTACATGGTTGTAGCGAAATTTTAGCTTCATTGTCTTAAATTACAATGAGAAATATGCCTCAAAATTTTTATTTGTTTTTTATAGTTCAGTACTCTGTTTGTGTAAGTGTTCATTTAATTTATTTTTTATTACAGTGACTTAGTTTAAATTATTTTGGTCTCTTTTGTGCATAAATGATATTTTCAAATTTCATAAATTTCATGCTAGAAAATAATAAAGCTTTTCTCTGTGATGTCACATTAAAATTATTAGATAATAAGCAATATATTTATCTAAATTTCAGAGAGATATGGATGTTTATTACACATGCATTAAATATTATGTAAATATAATAAATAATTCAAATATCACTTTCACAATTTCTTAGCAAATCCTGACATAAAAAAATGAAAAAAAATGAGTAAAAAAGAAAAAAAAATCCTATCCCCAAAAGTCACCCTGACACTCTCCTCCCCACAGCTGTTCAATGTGCAGTCTTTTCTTCTCTGTCCCAATACTTTGCCCTGACTCCTCATACACTTGTTATTACCTAGCGGAATCCAGCCTTTATTCTTGTCTGGTACTCTGTTAATACATTTGTTTATAATGACAGAAAACACTTAACATTTTTTGGCACAGGTTTTCAGAATATTCTAGGTTGCTCATTACATTCAGGCTTCATAGTAAGTTTTTCTTTTCCAAAAAAAAGTATGAAATTGTCAGAAGAGTAATGAGGAACACCAGTTGTTAAGGAGCCCTTCCCTAAACCTGCTTTCTCATTTCTCAGGTGCGACATTTCCAGCTAGAATAAAAGAACAAAGAATCTGGAATCAGGTTGTGAGAACATCAAAATACTATTCACTTATGCACTTCAGTTGTCTTATCACTAATGGAGCATGACATTAATTTATGTAACTTGTATGACCATATTAAGTGAATAAAATATGACATATTAATCCCTTGAATATGTTATTTTTTCATCCTTTTACCTTTTAATCAACAGCATCTGCGCTGTTACTTTGTTGTAAAATCCCATAGCAGGACATTGCTTAGGCTTGGGCAACTACTATTTAATATTTCTCCTTTATTTTCTTTTGAAATTATTCCTATAGCTTCTCATTAAAAATAGCTGCTTTTCCATAATATATTGTTTTGTTCAGGCTTTATGGTGCAGTTTGAATCAAAATTTGGTGCTCTATTTTCCAAATTTCATACAGAACACTCTCCCCTGTAAGGAGCACTATTGTGAACTTTCAGGCCCTGCCACAGCTACTGCTCAGAAGGACCAGATTGGTTTGCAGTTCCTCAGTGGCATCTTTAGTGTTCTGCACTACATTAAAAGGCTACCTGCAAATTCTAGTGGGGAAATGATGATTCGATTTTTCTGCCTCCCTATTGTACACCCACAGCTCACGTTGCATGTGTCTTCTTTATTACTTTTCGTGTTTCACGTAAATTATTAATGAGGTATTACCTCATTATAAGTCTGTTTGCTTTATTTTCTTATCTTTTCATTCTTTCATCATTCCTCTCTGGTTTGTATTCTTCCTTACACACACACACACACAGACACACACACACACACACACACACACACACATACACCGTGTCTATTGTATTAAACGAGTTGTTGATATTTTGTGATTAATAACACATAATATTAAGCACAACTTGATAAAGAATCTTCAGCTTGGCAGAGAAAAATCTCTTTTAATCATTGCTTAAGAGGGCTTAAATATCAGTTCTATTACCAATTTTGCCATTTCTATATATCATCCACATTTTAAAAGTCACCAAGATTTATAGTAGGTTAATCTGCATTTACATTAAAGCACAAAAAACCCAAACTACATATTATTTAAACAACCCTCAGAGAAGCATGGATTTAGAAAATAAAATGGATAGAAATGCAGTTGGATGGGGAAGAATCACAATGAACTACAAAGTGAGGTGGAGGACAAAGGTGACTCAAGATACCACTGAAAAATTTGGGTTGTGCTTTACTCAAAATTTAACCGCATTTTTAAAAAATATTTTGTGCTCCCTTTCAGATAGGATGGTCAAGATTCTAGGTTCTAGAATGCATTGTTGGCAAAACAGCAAGTTCAATTTAAAAAAACTAAGAACAGAATAGTGTGAATGAAATAATTCAGGATATAATTTATAAATTCTTATACTGTATGATTCTTGTGTGTATTATACATTTTTCTTTATATGTGACTTACAGTGGGTGAGATTTCTATCATTCTTCTATTATTTGCATTGAGTACTGGTTCAGATTTTATAGCATATCAGCACTGAGGCTAAGTCCTACATGAGCCAAAACCTGAACAACTTAAAACTATTTATACTTTAACTTAGACCACATGAACATAACAGTAACTTAATATATTATGTAATATAATATATATTATATAATAATATATATATTAGTTCCTTCCTTCCTCTCTTTTTTGTTTCTCCCTTATGGAATAAACCCAGGGTTTATTTTTTTTAACATTCAAAAGTTCATAAGGAATGTTTTCCACTAACAATATTATTGAAACCATGTCAGAGTCTGGTGAGAAGCTGTTTATCCAAGGCACAACTTTATTACAGAATGAAGCAGAGTAATCTAGTAAAACCTGGATAGAGTTGCATCTTCCTTAAATTAATTATGAAGATTGAGCAACTAATGCATCCCTTTGACATTAGAGTGAATGTTTTACTCACAGTACTATAATAAAATATAGTTTATTAAACTGCTAAATAAAGCAGCATTGATGTTTCAAGTTTTCAATAGCATTTAACAAAAAAATTTCTCTTATGTTCACACCTGGATGTGGTATGTCACTGCTTTTATGTTCTGAGTACAAATTAAAAACATTAACCTACATTTCAAAAAGAATGGGAACAAAAAATATAAGCATTTGTTTCATAATTGATGAGTGCAATTTGAGCCAGCATAAAGTCATTTTCTTAAGAGACAATGGATGAAAGTTAAGACATTTCCAAAGTGAAATATATGAAGCAGTACCAATCTTATGACCTTTTAAATATGGGTTCATCTAATATATTTCATATAGTCCTGCATAACTGTCACTATGAGAGCTCTTTATTGTTCGTCCAGGAGCATACTGCAACTTCTCTTGCCTTTTGAATTATGCTCTTTGTTATTTCCTATATGCTATGTTGGAGGTATTAAAATATCTCAAGTTTGTATAACTAGAAAATATTTTACTTTTAGTTTTCAAAGGTATGTTTGCTAAGTATAAAATTCAAAGAGGATAGATCTTTTTTTTTCTTTCAGTCCTTTAATTAGTGTATTTTCTTACATACTTGATGCCTTTCTTTCTTTCTAATGTAGAATAAAATGCTAATTAATTTTGTTCTACCATAACCAATATTTTTTTTATGTATATGCTATAATCATTTTTTCTTAACAATAAGTTTTGGACAATTTCATTTTTGTGTGTCTTGGTATGATTTCATTTAAATTTATTGTGCAAAAGGTTCATTTTTCTTAGAAATATGGTATTATAAGTTGACATCATTCAGAATTTTTAAATCTTTAAATATTTATTGCCTATTCTTTTTGATTTTTAGAATTCTAATTATATGAATATAAAAAAAGAAAGGAGCAGTTAATGCTCCTAATTTTTGTTTTTACTCTGATTTTTTCCTCTTGAATTTCTTATAACTTCTTAACTATTTTTTAAATAAAACTTACACATTTATATCTGGCAATCTGAAAAACGAATTTGCACATAGCAGCATATAATACAGCAACCATGGTTGGATTCTTATCGCTTTGGTTAATGAAAGTTTGTATCATATGTAATGCTGTTTTCTTCTATCACCATTTTGTGTTCTTTAAAAATAATAATAAAAAGTACAAAAAAACAAAGTGAAATATAAGAAATTAAACATTACAGAATCATGGCAAATGGACAATTATAGATAACGGTGTGGGTGAACACACATAACATATCATTAGAACCTGGTTGAAGAAAGGGTTATCTCTAAAGATCCTCAAAGCATAAAGCTATGCAATGCCACAAACAGTATCACTAAGAATGGCCAAGAAACTAAATTCTTGGCCTCTTTTCACATCAATTCTTCTTCCCCTTTTACTCTAGAGTAGATTGTGATAGCCAAGTGTTGGATGAAAGATAGCCCAAATCTAGGCCAGGAGTTGAAAATAGAAACCACAGACCCAGCCTTCCTCTGGCAAGTGACCTCCCGGCAAGACTTCCTCTGTTGGAAAGGACAAGATCCATCTTTGAATGTACTGAAGTGAGATTTTCCTCTCTGGATGAAAATTAGCCAACAAAATGAAGAACCTATCAAAATTTTCTTCTACAGAAGGAATATTTTAAGTTCACAGAACATATTGTTTTAGATTAAATGGATAAAATGTATTATTTTATTGTACAAACTCCACCTGTCATATAAATATTTCCATAAATAACTTCAATGTACAGCACATTCACAAAAACATATCTTTTGACTCCCTCTTCAATAGAACTTCTGACTGATCAATCAAACATCAAATGTGAAATTTCTCAACTACTTCACAGAAAAATAAATTATTCTAAAGAATCAACTTTTCTTAAGGTGAAGCTGTTTTACAGGGAGAATTTTAGAGCATAATTAATTGAAGTACCAAATAGCTATAAAATTGGATTGATTGATTAGATTAGTGTACAAATGTAATTATTAGTAATAGTGATTTTTTGTGTCTCAGTATCTACTAATCCCCAAAGTTAGCTAGTTTGCTTTTCTGTTAACAATAACAGAACAGTATGATTTTCTATTAACACTAACATAACACTATTAATACTATGGAAAAATCACTAATGATTTAATGAATAAAAAAGAATGAGTCAATAAACAAATGTATAAAATAAAGATAATGTACCTAATTTTTGAGAAAGATACATGAATGTAGTAGGCAGTGGCTTACATAATGTGATCCGAATTTCTTTGATTTCAGCTCAAAGAAGCAGTATACATTAGCAAAAGTTTTCTAAATTACGTAGATTCAGTAATATTAATACTTCTGAGAGTATTTAAGGCAGCTCACTCAACACGGAACTCTTTCTGTTGCTTCCTAAGAGCAATTGCATGTTGCCGCTGCACTGCAGAAGGAAAAGAAAACGCTCTTCTTTAATCAACCTCGGTGGTGGCTGAACAGAGAAAGGCAAGCTGCACGCGGGCCTCTTGTCGGATTCAGGGCAGACTGGCTCCGCGGGGAATACCAGGTGCTCTGTGGAGAAGGACACATCACCCTTTACCTCCACCACTGGCTCCTCGCTCGCTCCTGGACCCTGGCTGAGATTGGACACAATCTCAATGTGTGAAACCTTGATTCAAAAGGTCATAAAAATGAAATAAGTGTAAAGCACGGCTGTCGCTTCTGTTTTCAGTTTTTCAAAACTGTTTAAAATAAGTGAGATGATTAGACACATTTTTCTTTAAGTAAATGGAGGAAAATTTTAAATAGAAATTTACCAGTCATTTAGAAAGTGGGCATATTGTCCTTTTGAATAATATGAGTGTCTTTAATAAAAAACACTGTAAATTTGTATTGTGCTAAGATTTATTTATGCTATCACTAAGATAAAAATTATAATAGTTAATTTTATCAATATTGTACTTTTCAAGGTTCTGAAAATTGATGTTTTCAAACTCCAATAAATATGGAGCTTTTAGTTACCTTTGCAAATGAGTAACTATTGATTTCACCTTGAGTTTCAACTTTCTACCTGACTGCATTTGGCTTCTGTCATTTTTAGGGCTAAGTATCTTCAAAGCTGGAGTTGATGTAAATATCCGAACAAAGAAAGCACAATGAACAGTGACTCACCACAGCCTGGCTTTAGTAAAAACTGTGGGATGGCAAGCACAGGAGGCACAAAGAGAGTGACTGCGTGGGTGAGCTCCGGCAGGATGGGGCACAGAGTTCAGCCTGGCCTGCCATGCTCTGAGAGTGGCAGCTGCGTGACAGGTTCAGTCTGATCACAGGACTTGATTTAAATATGAAGGTGCATTTCCCTTCTCAGAGCTACAGGGCGGCAGCTGGAGAGCAGAGCCTGAGCAACAGGGAAGAAGACGCTGAGAATAAAGTGACTCCAGGCAATTAATCACACATGTCGGGACGAACTGTCGCACTTGACAAAACAAGGGAGTTGGATGTCCCTGAAGGACAGCACTTCCAAGTCCTCCAGGATTATTGATAGTATTTGCCCTAATCAGAGTGGCATTAGGATGGGATAGTAAAAGGTAAAAGAGAAAGCCAATACATTGAAATAAAAATATTATTTTTCATTTCATTGCAAGTTTAAGTTTGTAAAAGGTACAATATAACTTAGAAATCGATGTTAAAACTGTTTCTGTTCTGATTGGTGTCTGAGTTTCTTTTGCTCAGGAGTGCTTTCCCTGTGATGATGGAAGTATATTGTATCTTCCAAATTTTCTCCACCCATGGTCTCTGGGCAGTTTAAACATTCCTACACTTGAATCTCTTTGATAACTACTCCCTACTCTCCCATTCCTAGCATGTGGTTTACCCGTAATTTTAGCTCATTTGTATATGAACTATCTTACCATTATGGCCCATTTCTGTTTCCTGTTTTTATCCATCTAATTTTCTTCCACAAAATTATGTCTTATTCTGTAATGTACACATATTGTAACACTTGCCTACTTTAACTCTTCAATAACTGTACAAAGTATATTATTTTGGTACTAAATTATATGGTGAAAGGGTATATTTTGCCAAGACTTATGGGATTAAAAACTAGTATCTCATATTTTCTTTAAAATAGAAACTATATTTAATGTATTTTGTGTGGTTTGGCTTAGAGTAAATCCTTCAGTTCATGTATTCTTTATCTGCAGGTAATAAAGATGCATTTTATAAAAGTAATGTAATGTCAAGTCACACGTGGAATTCAACACATAAAATTGTCCAAATGGTGAAGATACTCAGGAGTCTGACCCACCTGCTCCTGAAGTTCAGTCTCCTGCCTGCCTGCATCAGATGACATACTTTCCCAGAGGAATGTGTGTGTGTATTTATATATACATGTATGTATATATATTTATATCAGAATATATATATATATATATATCAGAAATATATGCATCTATATATACATATTTCTGCCTAAAGTTTTCTTCTTTCTTGTCTCACTGATGCATTCTTATTAGTACTTTAAGATTCTTCACAATTTATGTCTGTGTAAACACATCCTCAATAAGAGAATCAATTACTATGTTCTAGGTAAGTTATTAGAAAAACCTGGACATTCATTCTATCCTTTGTATTCTAGTTGGTTTTTGTTTGTTTCCCTGATAAATTTCTTATCTTCTCAGGCTACCTCTCCCAGAAAAAATGTATTTTATTCTTTGTTTTAGCTACATTCTTTAGTAAAATATTGAAACCTTGATAAGTCTTTGAGAAAACCTATTCCAGAAATGTAGCAGTGTGAGAAGTGAGTGCTTTATGTTGTCAGAAAATATTGAATTTGGATTTCTGTATCTCCTAAAGTCTAGCTTTAATTTCAATGATCATTTTTTACCTTTTAAACTATGATTACTTTACTTATTACTCTTCTCAGCAATCTGCATATGCACTCACAGGAGTTTCTCACTCCTTGGAGTTTCTGAAAAAGATTAAATAATTCTCTGTCGGGGGAATTTCCCTGATGGGAGAAAGTTATAATATAAATTCAGATCTCTGTCACTAGTCTCCCCTCTACATCCTTTGTTCTCAGAACCTGTCTTCTGTTAATGGAAGATAGGTCTGAAAGAAACAGTGGAGGTTCTACCTGGCCTTACAAAGGAATTAAATCTTAATCTTAAACGATGTATGAGAGCATTTATGTTGTCTCATAGTTGTCTTGTCCTAGTTCTATACTTAATAATTATTTTTCTCAGTTGAAATATATAAAATTGGATGGTTGAGTTTTACACTGCTTTATCTGCTTGGAATAATTCTCATCTCAGTATAGTTTCTCATGTACAATAAACACAAAGATTTGAAACGAATTTGAAATAATGAATTCAACAGACATTAGCTGACCATCTGTTACCAACAAGGTCTTTTCCAGGCCTAAAAAATCCCTCATTGTCTGAAGACATGCTGTATACAGATTTCTTTATTCCACAAATACTTAAAGCACACATAGATGGTGTCAGACACTTACTTTGGACAAAGCAGAACCACCTGTGGCTCCCAAATCCCCAGGTCTCCAAAGACGATATAATGGTAGAAGTATTTTAAATTCTGTGAGCATAAATTCAGAAAACACTTAATGCTAACCAAAGGAAAATGAAATGTTGCTCAAAAAAATGAAATATTACTCAGAGATGTTCAGCATCAATTCATGGCTATACGAAGTGTTGAGCATGCATGTGTCATTTCTGCCACTTTGCTGATGTGGTTTTTTTTCAGAAATGCTTCTTATAATGCTTCACATGCTGATACAGAATTACTCATTATGGTACAATATACAGTTTCGTATCAGCTGTGTTCAACAAACAGTGGATATTAATTGTAGCTTTTGTCCTTATTCATGTAGATTATGAATTACATTTGGTAACAATTTAAGTACTACATGCAGAATTTGTTTTTTTCTCTTTGCTGAGCAGTTTGAGGCCATATGCTGGATTAAGATTAAAAGAAAGGGAGCAATGGCGCTTAGCCTTCTCAGAGAGACAAAAGACGGACCACACAGGATATGAGATAGAAGTCATAGGGACATCAGAAAATCCATCAGAAAGTGAATAAGAAAAGGCAAAAAACAGTATGATCCAAGTGAAGATGGTTCATGAGTTTTCATATTATAACATTTATCAGGAAATTTGGTGCAACTTAGGAGTCTGGCCATTTGGAAAGAAACATGAGTATAGGAATGACAAGTCTGCTACACTACACTGCACACAGTTCCTTTGGGATTACATCGTGAGGACCTTATAAAGAAGGAGTCAGCAAGCACGTCATGTGCAGCAAGGGGTTGCCTCCTTTCCAGTGAGCACAAGTTAGAACCATGTCCTTCATATTTATCTTAGAAGTCCAGAAAAAGGCATAAAAAGAACTAAAATTTAAAATAAATTTAAAGCAATAATTTTCCCCAAATAGATGACCAGTGGGGGAAGAAAAATAGAAACTTAGGAGAAAGGATCCAGTATGTAAAGTACATTCTGGTTCCCTAAGAATGCTACAGACTGAGGAAATCAGGAGAAAAGGGTTTGTGGGAAGGACAAGAAATTTTACATTTAAAGAAAAGTAGCTATTACAATGAGTATTTCATTTTGAAGTTATTAAAGTACATGGAATTATTTCATACACCTTTGTTATGAGGTACAAAAATTCATTAAGGTAATCAAATAAAAAAAAAACAAAACTAGAGGCCATATATAGTAGTGTAAATGAATTGTGATTTCCTTTTTTAATGTATTTAGTATAGGGTCTGCAGGGTCTCACTACATAAATAGGACTCACAGTTATTCTTCTGTTTTCAGCCTCCCAAGTGCTGGGATTACAGGTGCACATCACCACACCCAATCTCAGTCTCTGTCTCTCGTGTATCACGGCGGCAGGGCCAGCACAGCACACCAAGAATCGAACCTTGGTCCTTGCACCTGCTAAGCAGACACTTTAATATGCTGAGCTATCTGGTCAGTCCTAGTTGTGATTTCTTTATAATGCCTGCTTTGCTAAATGTGGGGACATTGGCCAGAGATGTACATAAAATATACAGGGATAAGGAACTTTTGGAGTCACACATTCAAAGACTCTTGGAATGCATGGTTAAAGATTAGAAGATAGCTTGCAGGGCCACAAGTCCAAATAGCATCAACCATTGCCTAAAGGAATGAATGCTCTATCCTTCAGCTTCCCTATAATCTGATTTATGATGCACACCTAAGATCAGTCATGTAATAGATAAACCTGACTTTCCCTTGCCCTTCCCTTGCCCCTACATGAGGCCTGCACCAATGTACTTTATTTTTCCCTTTATCCTTAATTCCTGGTTCTGTCAGTAAAAAACTACAGAGGCTTCAGTTTGAGATTTTCCTTATGAGACTCATACACACTGAGGATTTTGTTAAGGGCAGCTCCTCTGGACCTTTATGGAGTTTGAATTAGACATTGAATCTGGGTAATTTTTCATCCTTTGTGCCATGCCATGATTGTAAACTTTAAGAACTAAAACAGCCAAAAAATGAAAATATGAAAACTTCTGTAAAAAAGTCATCATAATTTCTGAAATGCAAATCATTTTATTGACAATTGACTTAAAAATCAGATCCTTATCTAGCAATCAACATTCCCTATCTCTACTCTACCTCTTAATACAATGAACCAACAGAAATAATTTTTAAAAGTCTTAGAGTTGCTTGTGCTTCTAGAATAGCTAGTAGAAAAATAAGGCCAGATAAAAATGCAATGGAACCATCTACTTTTAGAATACTTGCCAAGAATTGCGGGAAGCTCAGGGAAGATGGGCTGATATTCTGCAAGATGCTCTAACCTCAATGCATTTGCTGATTTGCATGGAAGACCAAAAGGCTGTGAGGTTAGAAACTGTAATACAGAGAAGCTAAAAAGCCAGCAGAGCTTTCAGCAATTTCTTGGATCTGGAGGGAAAACAAAACAAAACAAAACAAAACTTAGATCTTCAAACATAGGCAAAACAGGAGAGGCCACAATCAAACAAATAAACAAAAAATTGAGAATTAAAATACTGCAACTTTTCCCCTTTCAAAATTTGCTGAAATCTCATGCTACATGAAAAAAATTAAAAGGGACCAAAAATAATATATCTGAAGGCATTATAAAGATTTTGTCAGTCTTTGAGATCAAATGAATTAAAATTAAAACTTGCACACTTAATAAGTAAAAGGTTCAAGGAAATCTCCCTTACTTAGCTCTTTGGCCGAAGGAAAATCTTCCCTGGAACAGGATGAAATTATATAGAAGCTGTAATATTGTTAAGGAAATTGCCCCATGATGGATAAAAATAACCAGATAATATACCAGGAAAAATAAATGACAACAATACTTGAAGAAGGGTAGATCCAAATATAGTATTATATAGTGACACAGTACAGTAAATGTGATTTGATGGAAAAATACATCAGAGAACTGAAAACAATAAGAGAGAAGAATATACTTTTTCAATTTAAAAAACAATAGAATAAGAAAAAAGTATGGGCTTAAAGCAAATTGGACTCATAAATAGAACTGTTTAGAAGTGGAGGGTAATGCAACATATGCTAAGTATGGGAAGTAAAAGAGCAGACTCTAAAGAATAAGAAGCATATTAATGAAAGGTAGACATTTGACAAGTGCAGGGACCAGGGTTTCATTCCTTATCCCACCTCCCGGTACACTGAGCCAGCGACTGAGTCAAGACATGGTGGTGCATGCCTGTAATCCCAGTCCTAGAAAGGCTGAAGACAGGAGGATCACTACGAGTCTGGTCTGTATAGTGAGACACTGTAGATGCTATACTAAATACATTAAAAAAACAAAAACAAAAAAACCTTACTTTCCAAAGTTGGATATGTTCACAAGCAATGAGTGTATTACAGGGGCCAGGGAGCTAGCTCAGTAGAATAGTGCCTGCCTGGCAAGTGCAAGGTTTTGAGTTCAATTCCCAGTACCACCAGAAATAAAAAAGGAAGGAAGGATGGAAGGAAGGAAGGAAGGAAGGAAGGAAGGAAGGAAGGAAGGAAGGAAGGAAGGAAGGAAGAGATGTTCACAAAGCAGATAAATAGGAAACAGATTTAATGCCCTTTTAAGAAATAATCTGAGTATGTCAACAAATACTCTTTGTTGTCATCCTATGCAATTCAGGCTGGCCTAGAGCTCACTTTGTCTTGCTACAATCCTCCTGATTCGACCCTCCGGTGCTGAGATTACAGGCATGTGTCACCACACTTCGTCAAATACACTTTATTCATCATAGGAATTTCCTCAGTTTGAAGAGAGGGAAGCGGAGGAGAGAGGCAGAATGCAGACACTCTGGTTATTCTCCCAGATCTCCAATTGTAGGTTGGTTCCCTTTGGGTTTCACTGGGTTGTACAAAAAAGAAAGTTAGCAGAGATAAATATTATATGCATTTGTAATTCTAAGGTCAGCATTTTTTGTATATCTTATCATACCTCTAAAATGTGTTATGACTGAAACAGGATAGATTTTTTTAAAAAGCCCTACTTTAACCAAAGTAGCATTGAATTTGAGAGCAGTTAGATGGGCTGTATGGTTATGGGAGTCTTTGAAATGTTGATATTTTAGCTAACAGATTTTAGCTAACAAATGTCAGAATACTAATGATACTGTAATTTACTTTTAAAGAATGGTTTTATGAAAGCATGATTTATTGGATAGGTTGGTATATAAACAATACAAGGAACATATCCTGCTGTGCATCATATGCAGCGTAATTCTAAAATGCATATGAGCAGTAGTCATGATTTATTATGCTGAAAATTTAAAACATTTGCATTTTAGTGCATGAAAATTATACTTAAGAAAATATAAAAATCTAACTAACAATGTTGAACAACTAACGAACTTTTTTTTATTGAAGTTATAATATGCAGGAGCCAAGGAGATAGTGCAGTAGAATAAACACTTGCCTGGAAAGATCAAGAGCCTGAGTTCAATACTCCATTCTGCAAAAGAAAATATAATGTCCAAAACTAGAATTTGCAGTGTATTTTGGCATATACTTAGAGAAAATTGACCAATAGAAAATAATAGAAAAACTAGAAATAGACTCAGAAATACAGTGATCTTTTCAATAATAGTCATGAGTCAATATATATATATATATGAGAAAATATCAGTCATGATTTATACTTCACAATATGTTCAGGCATTATTTCTACATGAAATATAGAGATTAAGATAAACACATAAAATACATCTACTAGCTGAACCATAGAAGGGCAGCCTCATGACCTTGGAGACAATAAACACCAATTATAAATCAAATGAGCTGAGGTGAGATGAGACAAGAAATATTCCAGGAGCTCCAAAGCAAGAGAATTGTCAGTTCAGGCTGAGCCTGGGAAATATAGCAATACCTTGTCTGAAATTTAAAAATAAGTAAATATTAGGCTCAACAGAAAAGCCCTGAGTTCAAGTTCCAGTAGCATTAATAAGCAAAGGAACAAAAAGGGACATATTCATATTATAATTTTTATTTTTGAAAATAAACAGAACAATGGGGAAAGATTAGTCCTTCTAGAAACTAAGAGAATCTACATGTTATAAGGCTTAGGAGAAAGGTATAGAAAAAGAAGAGACACAGAAGTAAAGAGGACGGAAGAGCAAACCTAGACATACTCAGTGTACAGATCAGGACATTTTACTTGAAACAGTGAGGTGGCAGAAAAACGTGGAAAAAATAGATTGTTCAACAACTCTCAATATGACAGTGGTACTAATAGCAAAAGACTATTAGTGATGCAACGGTCACTAATACTTCCCCTAATAGTAGGGGAAATTTAAGAAATCAGTATTTTATTTTCATTTTTAAAAGTTAAGTATCCTAGCACTCATGATGCCGAGGCAGGAGGATCTCCAGAAGTTGGAGGCAGACAGGGCTACAAAGTGAGTTCAAGGCCAGCTTGAACAGGGAAACCCTGTTCCAAAAAAAAAGAACAAAAACAAAGCAAAAAAAAAAAAAAACCCAAACAATGAAAGAAAATCAACACCAAGTTAACAAATGTCATTTAGTGGAAACTAAAAGACAAACAAAATGAAGTGAGTAAATAACTCTTGAATTTTGGACATGAAGAAAATTAGAGAATTTCAACACTGTCTTGAGACATGCCAAGACAAAATTTTATACACGGAGATACAGATGATATGAAGGTATACATAAAGATATACAGCTACTTCATAGGATAACAGGGATGGGCCAGTACAGAATGAACGTTTGATGGTGAGGGATCAGTTATTTAGAAGTTTGTCTTCCTAAGGAGCTCTTCATCATTTCAAGTATGATATAAATGACTTCTATTAAAATGCAAGAAAAATATGTAAACATGAACATTTCTAAGTCTCTGTTGTGTTGCAAAGAGAGTAATAATTAATAGACTGCCAAAAAAGCCTAAAATAGCTCTGTAAATCACTAGCACGGAAGGCTGCAAGGTAGATGCCAAGTTAAAACAGACAAACATCGATGCCATGGCAGCAAAGAAGGCGCGATGGTATATTTGTGCATTATTTTATTTCAATGGGAAAATCATTGTTTATTATTTGAGTTTCTTGCTGAAAGAAAGTGTTGTGAGTCTGATGAACCACTGGCAGCTTATCTTTGCAGGCTGGATGGAGGTAGACTGAGGCCAATAGCCTTCTGATAGTTTCTGAATAGTTAAGGATAATTTTTTTGTGCTTTTTAGCTAACAGTAAAATTTTTGTTATAGTTCCAGAAGCAAAATTATAAAACTTTCAATGTAATGTATGATAATTAGTTTTCAAAAGGTCTTCTAGCAGGTTAAAAAAAAAAAGAGCATGAAATTGGTGTTAGCACTGCTCAACAAATTTGGGTCTTCTGAATCTCAGAGCACCCGATGTAGGAATGTACAATTCCCCTACCCCTTGCATTGCAAATCCTGCTTGCTTTGGCGCTGGTAGAAGCCAGTGATTCATTTTTTTCTGGCAATTCTTCTCTTGCTGTCCTGACTAGTAAAGATTATGTTGATCTGCGGGTACCACATGTTGTGTAAAAGTTAAACTTTAAAGTGCTGATTCAACGAAATTTTTGAGTTCCTGTAATCACAACACAACCTACACCCTCTTGGAAGAACAAAGGGACTAAAGTAGAAAGCCCAGGAGGAAAGTGAAGCTCCAGAAAATGTAAATGAAAATGAACAGAAGAAAATCCAAAACTTCAAACTTATCTAGAGTCAATAGAGTAAGGGAATTTGATAAGTAAGAAACTGTAGTAAATATTATGTCATGGCCTATCACCTTGAGTTGGACTTGGGTTATGTACACAAATCAGTTTTCATTAATAATCTCTGTACTGCATTTTTTTTCCTGTTATATTCCCTTTACTTAAACATTTTATTGCCCTGCCATCAGCAAAAGTGAAGTGCAGGATTTGAGCCCTAAAGTTAGAGAAAAAATTATTGCCAGGAAAAGTCTCAATATGTTTATTATTTGAAGGACAAAGGAGGAATTTTCCAGCATTTTATTAATAATTTGTGGTGGTATCACCTTATAAATTTTGTAGTGACTGAGGAACTTCAAAATTCAAAAATGAAAAACTGGGACTGATTTTATTTTAAGAAATATATCTTATCATTGGTTTGCACTTTTGTTTTAAGACCGTGGGTCTTTTTAACCCAAATTTTCGAATGAAGAAAGATTATTGGTTAATTAGTTGAGACATATCTTTAAAACAATTTCCTACACTTCATTTCCTGTGTGAGTCTTCTTTGACTTTCAATATTAAAACACAGAGAAACATTGCTTTTGTTCCAAAAAATCGAGTTCCAGAAAACAAATCACTGGCTAAAGCGAATACAGCATGATCATACAAAACCAACACCAAGAAAAAGCTCTAAACTTCAGATTATGACTTTGTCCTTACTTTGGCTTCCTTATGGACATTTATTGGAGAAAGCTTTTAAACTTTGTGAAACAAGTCTCATTCCAGTTAAATATAGTATGAGCAGAGGAGGTTTGGCTATGTTTAAATTCCATTAGAGCATTGTGGTATTTTCACTTCCTAAGTGGACCTTTTAACTTCTGAAATAAATCTCTGAGGTTTAAGCTTATTGCTCTCAGCAAAAATATGGTTTCAATGACTAAGAAAAATATTTTAAGACAATAGTAATTTTTTAAAAGCAGGAATTTATGAAATATTTCCCTATCATGAATATGCAGTTGAAATTTATTTGAGAATTAAATATATGTTAGGATATATGTTTTAAGGTTTCAATGAGATAGAATAAAACTAAACTTAGTACCTAATCAATAGCTATATTTTCTTTTCATTTATGAGAGGATATGTTGAATAATAAAGTAAGTAACTAGAAATAACAATATCATTAAAAGAAAAATATTGTAATGCCTTTTAAAACTTCATGACACAATGATACAAATTGGTGCAAACTTGATGCTAGGTTTCAGTGTGGGGTGAGTTACATTCTATACCCTCAAGGAATGCAAAGTTTGTTGCTAAGTAGGTCAAGAAGATACATTCACAATTATATGAAGTAGAATATAATGGTAATTGAATTCATGATACATATTCAAAAGGTGTGTAATCTACTGATACAATTTTCCCAAGGATTATATTATTCTTATTCATGAATTTAACTCAAGTTCTTGGTTAAGTATGGACCACTGATTGACTATTAACAAGTACCTCATCAATATATGGAAACAACCTAAAAAACATTCCAAATATGGCAAATCCTACAAGGTCTTTAAACACAAGAGAGAAAGCAGCAGTGAAGAGATACAGGATTCCTCACTTAGCTGATTTATGACAAAGTGCTTTCAGGGACATGACTGACAAGAAAAAAGTTGTTATCATAGCTCCTGAGAACCTGAATTATTGCAGGAGGCAAAGGTAAAATGGGGATCAGAGAGAGGAGATTGTGTGGGACCGGGTATTCGGCCGCTGCTCTGGGTACGTGTCTTACCAACATAGCTTCTGACAGTCAGTTTTGTTTGCTAGAAAAACACAGTACTTGAACTACAAGCAGAAGAAGATAAGGTCATACTCAGGGATATAAATAGGACTGAGAAAAAAGTAAGAGCCATTTGCCTCTACCATTATTTCTGAGTGTAATGGAGCCATCTGGTGTGTATCCAGGAAGCAGGATAAGAACAGTTATGGAAAAAGGATTCATTGTAGTTCATCCAAGAGTAATGGCCTCCAATCAACCACTTTTTTTATAGAGAGCTGCCAATCAGCATCAAGTGTTTCACTTGTAAATATAATGGGGAAGGATATTTTATTGTGTTTTTGGAAAAGAAAACACTAAAACTAATGAAAAATGGAACTAAGAAAAACAAGTTAAGGCACAAAATACTAAATGAAGGTAAAACAGAAAAATACTGAATGCTCAATATGGATGGAAGAATACTTTCCAGGCTTTGCATAACTGCTGTGCTCAGACTTGAGAGAAAAAAAGACTCAGATAAAGTTCAAATATTAATGGGTATGATCATAAGGCTTATGCAATGTTTCATCATGGATGCAGGTTAAAAACTACATCTGCATTTCTTCTCCCTCAATCTTGTTAGGCATGTTGGTCACTTTACTTTTCATTTCAGTTTCTTTATTTTTGATACATTATCTCTTGTTTGACACCTTTGCTTGTCCATTTACAGTGATTTTTTTTCCATTTATTTTTATTTTATTAAAATACAAATGTCAATCAGACAGTTTCAAGACACCTTAACCATACAGAGTCGATGAATTAATACATTGCAAACTGTTTTCATAACGTTTTGGTACTGTACAAGGTGCATACATGAAATTATATTTACAGGTTTTATTATAGCTGAATTATATCAAAGATTCAATAATTATTTACCTAGTGGATGACCATAGCACTAAAAGCCGACATA
>PVKA01039839.1:0-19185 GCA_004027165.1 Ctenomys sociabilis
GGGATTGCTGTTCTCCTGACAGCCACAGTGGGTATGAGAAACAGCCCAGCTAGGGAGTTAAGAGTGAGCTTCTGGAAATGACACAGCCATAAGATTACTGCCCTCCTTACTGCACAATTATTCCATGCAGGAGCGAGAGACCCTATGTGTCCCTTAAGCCAATGGCAGGAGGCCGCAGCACCCGCACCTCCCAGGCGCTCCTCACCACATGCAGGACAGCAGGGACAGCAGTGTCAGCGCACGGTGTCTGACCAAGGTGCCCTGTGGCCGATACCTGCTCTGGCTGTGGATGAGGGGCAGGAGCAGGGATGTGAATTAGATATCAACCAAAGAGGATTATGTACACTGGGAACCAACACCTAACAGGCAAACAGACCTCAAGGCAGGTACATTAATCTAGGTTTAAAAAATCTGCACCAAGGGACTAAGAAGCACAGGGTAAGGTTTTGCTTTTATATATGTGTATATCTATATCTATATCCATAGATATAGACATAGATATGAAAACAGAAGATCACTACCCATCCGATCTGTGTAGTGAGACCCTATATATATTTCATGTAGCATCTATAGGGTCTCAGGGAACAGATCACATGGGTAGTGATCCTTCTGTTTTCATCCTCCCAAGTGATGGGATTACAGGTGTGCACCACCGTGCCCAGTCTCCACATCAGGAATTTGATATTTAATTGTATAGTTTTGCAAGAATCACAAATAAATGAAAAATTCTGTTACATACTAAATGTCTTGCTCTGCACAGCACGTGTATTATGTTTTCACAAGTTGATGTACCACAGCTAACAAATATCTATAAGAAATGGGAATCTCCAGCTATATTTGGAAACACACTTCTTCAAGAAAAGCCAGTGCTTAAATATCTGAGCTTCTCCTGAAACCCCCAGAGGATGATCTCTGTCACTTTGCTCACAGGAGAGCCCCTTCTGCTGTCCCTTCCACTTTGAGCTGTTTTTTTTCACACAGCTGCAGCAGGAGGGATTTGCATGGTGACCCCTGGGGAGGACCCGCCCTCCAGGCTGAGGTAAAAGCTCCCTGCACCCTGGCCTGCCTCACTAGGGCTCCTCAGTGCAGCTCAGGATGAGGCTCCCTGCCCAGCTCCTGGGGCTGCTGCTGCTCTGGATCCCTGGTGAGGACAGAGGGGGCTGAGGAGGGGCTGGGGAGAGGTGAGCTCTGGGCCCCAGTGCTGCCCAGGGGAGCTGTCTGCAGGGGGAGGAGGGGCTGCTTTCCTGCAGGAGCCCCTGTGCTGCCTCCATCTGTGGGGGTGAGAAGGGCAAGGCAGGGACCGTGCCTGGGGTGGACTCTGATGTACAGAAGGTGGGGGAGATGAACTGTGCAATTCTTTTCAAAAATTATATATTTCTGGTCCATATATCAATATCATAAAATTACAAAGCTTGAACACATAAAACGACTATGTATGGTTAAACTGAATAAAATTTATAGTATGCAGGTTTCAGCTTCTCCTTTCTCATTTCAGGCTCTAGAGCGGGTGTTGTGATGACCCAGAGTCCACTCTCCCTGTCTATCGCCCCTGGAAAGCCAGCCTCCTTCTCCTGCAGGTCCAGTCAGAGTCTCCTGCACAGCGATGGAAACACCTATCTGCATTGGTTCTTGCAGAAGCCCGGCCAGGCTCCACAGCTCCTGATTTATCTAGTATCTAACAGATTCTCTGGGGTGTCAGACAGGTTCAGTGGCAGTGGGGGCAGGCACAGATTTCACCCTGAAAATCAGCAGTGTGCAGGCTGAGGACGCTGGAGTGTATTACTGCCTGCAGGGTACACATTGGCCTCCCACAGTGATACAGCCCCGAACACAAACCCCAAGACAGGAGACCCAGCTGCCTTGTGCCTTTCCTCTGAGGGGAGCAGCCCAGCAGAGTCTGCAGTCTGAGTGACAGAAAGATGCTGCAGATCTCGGGAAAAGTGGTTCTCAAGAGCGAAAGCAGTGGACCCTGAGTTACTTCTTTACAGTTTGCCTCAACCATGCATATTTTTTTTTGTCTTTTTTTGAGACAGGGTCTCACTGTGCAGTTCAGGTTGGCCTTAAGCTCACTTTGTAGCTCAGGCTGGTCTCGAACTCACAACAATCCTCCTGCCTCAGCCTCCCTAGTGCTGGGATTACAGGCATGCGCCACCACGCCCGGCTCTTAGGGGCTGGGGAGATGGCTCAGTGCAATAAGAGCTTCCCTGGCAAGCACAAGAGCCTGAGTTCAATCCCCAGTTCTGTCAAAAAAAAAAAAAAAAAAAGGAGATAAAAGGGCCAGGGAGATGGCTCAGTGGAATAAGAGCTTCCCTGGCAAGCACAAGGGCCTGAGTTCAATCCCCGGTTCCGCAAAAAAAAAAAAAGAACCATGCATATTTGGACTACTGTGCACTTCACAATTTCCATCACACAGTTTAGAGGACATGCATCACGACCATATTCTGCAGCAGACCCTGAGCTCCATGCAGAGTCATCCCTCTGGGTCTAGTTACAGCATCTGAGGGCTTCCCCCACTAGGCTGTCTAAACTTTCCAGATTAGTTGAAAGTCCACTGAGCTAGTGGGTAAGGTAGAGTTACTGAAGTCATCCTCTCTCTCTCTGATACCAGCTTTCTGTATTAGCCAGGGTTTCCCCTGCTGAGACCTGACACACCTGCAGGAGAAGAGGAGGAACCTGACTCTGGGTTTCAAGGAATTCAGTCTATAGCATCCATGGGCTTAGTCAAGGCCCCTTGGGCCTCACCCTCTAACATCTTCCCAATATCCTGTTCCAGGAAGAGATTTATATGACAGCTGCAAACCATATGAGCAAAGGAGCGCTGGTCTCACGGACAATAGGACACATCAGGGAGAGCCTTTCTTATCAACAGCACTTCCACAGGATTCTGGGGCTGCCACTGTGCTGAGTTAGGGGTAAATCCCATTCCGTTTGATTTTCTGTTTGTAGCACAGCCACACTGCCATGTCCTGTCTTCTCCGTGTCCCCAAGATTCATGTCACAGACTCCGTGGCTTTGACTACTTCACATAGTAAGGCTGACCAGAAGGTGGTTATTTTGGAGGGCAGGGGTCATACCTTGCTATTTAAAATTGGATAAGGACATAGAGATGGCAGGCTATTACATAGAGTTGATGATGGAAATTTAAATTTTAACTAAAACCCTGGCCCAGATCACTAAAAAGGTCAAGAATGTGTATCTGACAGGCCTGAAAACAGAACAGCTCTTCCTTTAATTGAACCCCCCTATTGGCTCCATTTGTAACTGAAGACCTTGCACTGTAACTTCAAATACAAGATGCTGCTTCTTTGGGTAGTTCATGCCTGTTTAACTAAGGGCCTTGTATTGTAAGTGAGATATTCCATCTCTCTCAGCAACCCATCATGCCACACAACCTTCAGTCATGTGAGCCCAATCTGCCCACGTATGTCTCCACTCACTTTCCTGCTGAAAGTCCTTGTATCGCTCCAGGCAGGGCTGTGACTCTTTGGTGAAATCCAAGTCAGAAGCCCACCCATGCAATAAGATGCCTCTCAGGCATTGTGGTGCCCTGTTCCCTGTGTTTCATGTGGTTTCTGCAACACTACAGTTGCTCACACGGAAAGAGGCGGAAGCATTCTTTGCTGCTGTTCACAGACATCAAACAACAGCCTCTAGTAGATGTACGCAGAGGTGCCCCGCTGCTAGCCAGGAATAAGGCCCTGGGCAGAGGCTTCGTGCTGTGCTGTCCTTGATGTTAGGCATCATCGCCTCCAGAACTTCAATAAAAGAAATGTCTTGGGCTCTGGAATGGAAATGGAGCCACAAGTAAAGTAAGTGGTGCTAATTTTAAAGGTTCATGTTTAATTTATGAGACATTTAAGATCACGTCCCATTTTGTTAGTAGTTTTCATTACTGGTTACATTGGTACACATCGTTAATTGGTTGCAGGATAGGAGATGAACACTGAAATTGTGAAGTATCACAAAGTCATTTGGCTAAAAAACTTGCACACAATTCTCACCATACACATACATGCGCATACGCACAGATGCACACACACACACACAAACACACACACACACACACACACAATTGATCTGGCTTGTTGCTCTAGAAATTTAATCCCCAGTGCCTGGCTCCAGGGTAGAAGCATGGCAGAAGGACGTGGCGTAGCAAATCAGCTTAGTCTTTGGCATTTGCGAAGCACAGAAAGGCAGTCGTGCCCCAGAGAGGACAGCGCTGGGAGGGACAAGCACGCTGTGCACTGTGGGCAGCTCAGCCTGTGCGTGTGCTCATCGCATCCCCAAGACGTATCTGAAACCCAAACCAGTAGCATCGACCATGAGGGCCACACCCAGCCTCTTGTTGTCTTCATACTAAAACACATCTCAGAATAGATACATAAGCATTACCTCTTCTGGCTATTTAAATTACGGTTTGAACAACGATGCTGGACTTCTGACCCATTGTGCATCCACACAGTATAAGCTCTAAGACAAAGGTCAGTGAAAATATTCTAGAATAAATATTTTCACTCAAGTCATTAGAATCCCTTTATCTGAGCCATGAGATAGCTCAGCTGTCTAATGCACCTGTTTGGGCAATCTTAGGGAAACACAAGGATCTTGTCGAATCCCTGTTACCACACACTGCCCTAGCTCCACCACCAGGTTAGGCTGAGATGGCCACCAAAAAAATAAAATAAAATAAATTATAAACAATTTGTCACTATTAAAATGGGATGATCAGTTTTAATTCTTATCTGAAGCCCAGAGCATGAGGAACAGGAGGAACTGGGGAATGACACCAGCTTGCTACCTTTCCTATGCCTGGGGCTCAGATTCCACCACCAGGGAAGTGTCACTTAGGGACCTGATCATCCAGGTGTGAGCGCAGGGAGTCTATGCACAGCACCTGTGCCTGTGGAGGCAGACGTGCCTGTGAGATGAGCGCTGGCCCAAGTTCTGCACAAAAGAAGTAAGAACTTGCTTATGCCAGACACTATAATGCTATTGCAAACAAAGATCCTGAGATGAATTTAAAAGCCTCACATTCAGTAAGTTCCAAATAATTTTAAATGGAAACTAGTCTTTCAAACAGCCTTCATATATTCACTTCTCACAGGTTACATGAAATTGTAGATACATAATTATGCAACGTGTATATGATATGAGTGCATGGAACAAATTACTCTTTGCTTGATAGAATTAGGACAGAGTGCCTAGTTTTTTTTCTCTGTTATGCTATTTTATATTTTAAAAAGATATTATGAATGAACGTAATGGCACATGCCTGTAATCCTAGCATATAAATGGCTGAGACAGGAGGATCACCATGCAATCAAAGCCAGCTTAAGATACATAGGGATTCCAAGGCTGGCCTGAATTACAGAGTAACAGCTTGTCTCAACCAAAACCCCTCAATCCTACCAACCAGACCAGCTTGGCACAAAACCTTGGGTCACCAGACACTAAGGATCATCATGGTCACTGATGTTCAATAAACCAGGTCTAAATTAGTCTTCTGTCATAGCCAGGGCTCTTCCTCTAACCGATCTAGTGGGTCACAAGCCCTCTGGGCCCTAAAATAGGAAATAGCTTCAAGTCCCAAGCTCTGCTGAACTAAGGACTAAACACCACCACCATGCTAAAAACTTTATAGAGTCTCACGATATGCTGGGGGGTAAGCATTTGTAACTAAATGGACCAGAGCCCCTGTCCTCATTGAACTTTCATTTTATTGAGAGGAAGTTAAATGAACTAATAACTTTCTACTACCGTCCCACACCCTGACCCCTCTGAGTGCTCACCCGCAAAGTCCTGCCCAAACTTGGTGCAAATGGGGCAATGGGTTAATCTTCACAATTTCTTGAAATCAGCATGATCTCAGCATCATAGGAGCGATGTGGAAGCTCTGCTTCTGTTTCTATTTCAGTGAAGGACTTGAGGAACACTTGTGTTAATTCTGTAAAGATGCAGTCAAAACGAGCAACCTATAGCCAGCGTGGGTGCTTTCTCCATCCCAAATGAGAAGCAGCTGTGACATCCAGGAGATACACGCACTGTAGGGGTTCAGCACTGTGGTGCTGATCAAAGGGGCATGTGTCACAATGACACAGGGTGACTGCAGTGTGTGCATCTGAGAGGGAACGTCAGCAGTGTCTCCCATGTGTACCTGCTTGGTGCAGAGAGCTCAGCACTCTTTCTCCCAGATGGTGTACTTAACTGTGGACTCAGGCTGCTGCCTTCAGTTATCTTAGGATTCTCTTCTTAGGGCCCTGGAGGAAAGGTCCCATCACCCTCACAAAGTTATAATACACTCAGTGTTGCTTCCCTTTATTTCCACTATTTGAGTTATTACTCTGAGTGCCAGTATTTCTGGGTTTCCTGTGGCTACTGACTTTTGCCCTCTTCAGTCCCTTTGCATATGTCAGTCTACTTCACCCAGCTGCTCTTACCTGTGGATTTATACAAAGCTCCTAGTGCAGCCCGTATGCTCGGGGGTCCTGCAGTCTTCCTGGATAGCGTGTCTGACTGTACAGCTTCTATAAAGATGGCATAGGAAATGCGCAGAGGTAAATAAGAATTACATTTAGTGATTTAAATGATCCATGAGATATTTATAGTCTTCTCCCTTAGAGTTTTCTTTTCTTTCAGGACTCTTTTTTTACTTTTTTGTATTTTAGGGAATGTTCTACAGGGCATTCAATATCTCACTACTAGATCAGATTTATAGTGATCCGCCTGTGTCCTGCCTCCCAAGCACTTCAGGACTCTTTTAATTCCATGTAACTTGTGGTTTCAAGGATTACAAATTACAGGGGACATTTTCAATGTCTTTATTTATTCTACCTCTTTGTTTTCCAGAAGAGTAGAGCTCATAATTTCCTACCTGGAGATTATCAGGACAACTAAGTATTGACCTGAGTTCTGTAAATATGAAGCACAGGCATGAAACATAGGAAAAGGTTTTTAAAATTGTGGCTTTTTTGAGGTTGCACTATTTTTAGCAGGCCACATATCGCATGAAAACTAACAACTGTGATGAGCACCCATGACAGAGAAACAATGCTGTACTTAGAAAAAAAGTGACTAAATTTCTCCTCTGCTCCCAAGAGAGAATCCACTGCAAGCAACCCTCTAGCAGTGTGGTCTCATGTGAGACACCTGGGTCCTTTTGCAGATTTCCTGAGATGAGCCAGCCCTGCAGCTGTGCCCACCCTGCCCAGCCCTGCTGATTTGCATGTGCCCAGAGCCCAGCCCAGCCCTGAGGACTTCTTTGTCAAAGGCTGCACACAGCCTGGGCAGCAGTCAGTGCCATTCAGGACACAGCATAGCCGTGAAGGTCCCCACTCAGGTCCTAGGATTCCTGCTACTCTGGCTGCCTGGTAAGGAGGGAAGCCCTAGGGATTCTTCAGCACTGCATAGTGACAACCACCTGAATCACTCAGGCAAATCTTTAGAAGGTGACTAATGATGTAACTATTGGATTTCCATTCCTCTGTCAGGGGGCAGATGTGACATCCAGTTGACCCAGTTTCCATCGGTGTCTGCATCTCAAGGAGACAGACTCACGATCACTTGTCGAGCCAGCCAGGGTATTAGCAATGATTTACACTGGTATCAGCAGAAACCAGGGTATGCTGAAAACTCCTAATTACTTATGCAACCACTGTGTAACCTGGTTTTGCCATGAGGTTCAGTGGCACATGGTCTGGGGGAGATTTCAACCTAGCATCAGCAGCCTGAAATCTGGAGACTTTGCAACATATTACTGTCAACAGTCTAGAATGTTCCCTCCCACAGTGATGCAAGCCAAGCCATAAACCTACTAGTGAAGCAGAAGTGTGAGGCTCAGCTGCCTCAGCTTTGCTTCCTGGTGCCTTCACCTGAAAAGAGTGTGGCACAGATGACCCAGGATTTAAGTCATGAGAAGGTGTTGGAGAAGCCATCAGGTAGGTTCTCCCCTTCCTTGTTTCCTGCTGCAGCACTTTATGAACACACACATGATGATGCCGGTCCTAATTTAATAATGAAATTAGTAGCATGGACGAGAACAAGAATGGAGATGCTCATAGCAAATGGCAAGGAGCAGTCATACATTTCAAGCAAAGTATATGGCACAATACAGAGAATAGCTACTGAAATTATTTCAGTGTTCTGAATTATGGTAGAAAAGGAGGCATATGAACCACAAAATACCAAATACAAAATGGATTGCTCTTGGTGCTGTCCACCAGAAATCATAGCATGAAGGAGCCTTTCTTTCTGTATAAGAAAGAAAGAAAGAAAAAAGGAAGAATGAAAGGAAAGAAGAGAAAAGAGAAAGGCCTACAAATGTGTGCAGAAAACCCTAAAAAGGGGAGCAAATCCATGATTACAAGTCGCTGAAGTACTCGACCAAGGAGAACCACAGGCCGGTGCCCTTCACTACTTCTAGGCACAGACGGTTGTTGCCTCTTCGTCTCTCTGCAGTGAAACCTTTCCACACATCAGGGCAAAGAGCCCTTGCTCTGGCGCCATCTGTGAAAAGACAGTGACTTCACGGGCCGCAGATCACATTTTCTAGGTTTTAGGAAACAACATCTGAAATGCTTAAGGCATCCTGGACTTCAGCAAGGAATAGTTATGCAATGTTGTGTCTGCTGCATGACTGAATATCCATCTGCCTCGCTCAGTGAGCAGGGAAGCGGTTACTCCCCGGGTTTGGACTCGTTCCCACATGAGGAAGTATGCAGCGCTCTCCTGAGTTGCTTCCTGCCCATGTTCTCTGGTAAGACATGCTCGAGGGACTGTGCACTGACCGAGCTCTTTCTCCCCTGGTGTCTTATTTATGCTGCAAGAATGTCTGAAAGCACAAATTTCTTCAAGTAAAATGAATTCTATTTTCTTTATTTGCAGACACTAAACAATAAATATCCCCTTGTTTCCTAAACCCTCTCATTTTCAAAATTCATTAATATGAAATTGTGCATTAAAAGAAAAACATCTTCCAGGCCACGAGGTGATCATAGACAACTGTATGAACAGGAAGGCCGGCTGCCTGTCCTGTGACCACAGGAAAAATACAGGTCTCTGTAGGAAAGACTGCTCTGCCCTTGTCTTTCCTGGTACGCCTGGGTGCACTGAGTCTGCAGAGGTCCTGAGATGAGCCCGCCCCGCAGCTGCATCCCGCCTGCCAGGCCCTCTGACGTGCATGTCCCAGAGCGCAGCCCGGGGCCTGAGGTCTCCTCATGTGTGCTGACGCACTGCACAAGAGTCAGTCCCGGCCAAGGCTTAGTGCGGCCCTGAGGGCTCCTGCTCAGCTCCTGGGGCTCTGCTGCTCTGGCTCAAGTAAAATTGATTTTGCTTGAAGAAACTTGGCCATTCAGTCATGGGCACAGCATAAATGAGGGAAGGACAACGGTGGGCACCTACTCAGCCTAGAGCTTTAAGGGCTGTGTGGTTTTGAGGAAACTTTCCTCCTAACAGGATTACTTCTGTGTTTGTTCTTGCTGTATTTCCAGTGTCAAATTCCAGATGGCTCACCCAGGTGACCCAGTCTTCATCTCTGCAGTCCTAATCTGTGGGACCTAAAGCATCGCCCCTTGCAGGCCAGTGGGAGCTGTTGTGAGGCTCATCCTTGTGTCCTCGCCTGCACAGAAGCCTGAAAGAACTGCCAAGTGCTGATACGCGACCCCCATGGGGAGACGGTGTCCCATCAAGGCTTCTTGGAAGTGAGTCTGGGGCTGAGTATTCTTGCAAAGTCAGCATCCTTAGCCTGAGGGTTTTGCTGCTTATTTTTGGAAAGTGAAGAAATTAAAGTCTAGATTATATCATTTTAAAATGTGGGTTGTTTTTAAATTTGTTTTTTCGGTACCTGGGATTGAACTCATGACCTTGTGTGTGCCAGGCAAACACTAGTTCTACTAAGGTATCTCCCTGGCTCACATGTCGGTATTATTTTCATGGAAATCTGACTAAAAAAATCACGGGCTCTCCATCGATCTCCAAACACCATCGCTGATCGCTGTCCAGGAAGTCCCTGCTTGAGATTATAGGAGCCTCTGCTGCCTGGAGACCCTCACTCGTGATTCTCCTGTCCCTCCATCTAGCGTCATTGTCTCTGCAGATTTCAGTGAATATTGAATCAGCCTCTCTTGACTTTGGTTTCACGGAAAGGCCCATGTGGAGCAAACACACCTGAGATCCTAGAGGAAGAACTGTGTAGGATGGGCTTACACAAGTGAAGGTGATAACAGAGTTTAAAGACAACAGTCTTATGGGGAAAAATTAGAGACAGTAACACTGCAGTTTTGAAGTAAGCAAAAAATAATCATGCTTTGGTCAACTGTTACAAATGGCAGCTATGAACATGGGTGTTGATGTATCAGTGTGGTGTGATACTTTTAATGCTTAGCACGTACCAAAATGGAATACTTGTAGTGCTCCCCTTTTAAGGAACCTGCACATTGATTTCCACAGTAGCTGCCACAGGCTTCACTCCCCCATTCCTGGAAAAGCATCCTTCCTCTCCACAGGCGCCCAGCATTCGTTGTTGACCAATGCGGTCACAATCACTGTTGTTGGTGATCTTGAACATTTTTTCATGTATTTATTTTGTGATGCTCCTTCTTCACCTGAGAAGTGTGTATTTATTTACGATGTCTAGTTTTGCACTGAGTCTTTAAATTTGGGGCCACATTTCTTTTTTAGTTCTTTCTATATCCTAAATAGTGCTTTGTCTAAGGAATGGCTGGGAATGCTTTTCCTGTTCTATGGGTTGGCTTTTTACTCTGGTGATTTCATTTGCTGTGGGAAAGCTTTTTCTTCTTTTATTATTTATTCTGAGCATGAATACTGCTGAGGTTTTACATGGCCCGATCACAAGCTTGCCTACGTCAGGCTCTGTCAGCGGACTGCAGCATCCCAAGTGGTTTATACGAAGCACCTCAAGCATGTTCTGTGCACTGGTGTCTTGGGGTCTCCAGGATGACGTCTCTGGGCAGAAAGGGCTTCAGGATATGGGGGAAAATAAAAGGGAGAGGCAGCAGAAATTAGACCTAGTGACTCAAATGAGCCCTGGAGTTTGACATATTCTTTCTTAAATTTCCCTCTTGAAACAGGGCTCTACTTATTTTTTACACTGTAACTTGTGAATTTTTGTCATTGCAACTCATGGAAATTGAAATTTCTTGTTCCTCATGAAATTCCTTGAGAATAATTCTGATAGCTCATGTCACCAAGGCTAACAGAAAATCCTAGCATGGGGAAGAGTACTGCTGCCAATATTAACCAGAGGAGAGCTAAATCCTACCATAAAAAGGAACCTGAGAACAATGAATCTTTGATTTTTTAGTACTGAACTGTATCTAGCAGATTCTGTTATATAAAAATATCAAAGGAAGATGTGCTAAGCATTTAACAAAGCAAAACAATGCGGTACTCAAGGTAAAACTGACTGATTTGTCCTCTACTCACAAGACAAAGAACCCGCTACCCACAAATCTCTATCATTGCAGTCTCCTCAGGGATCCTTGGGGCTCTACACCTGGGCAGAGTCCTGAGATGAGCCAGCCCTGCAGCTGTGCCACCCAGCCCAGCCCTGCTGATTTGCCTGTGCCAAGAGCCCAGCCCAGCCCTGAGGTCTTCTTCATAAGCTGCTCAAATCCCAAGCAGAGGTCAGTCCCAGTCAGGACAGAGCATGCCCATGACGGTCTCCACTCAGATCTTGGGACTCCTGCTCTGGCTGCCAGGTAAAGTTGGAGAGCCCTGGGCATTAGTGAGCACTACATGGAAAGATTCACCTGGATATTTTGGACATTTAGATCAATAATTAGTGAAATATTTTTTGTTTCCTGTTTCAGGTGGCTGAGGTGACACCCAGTTGACCTAGGCTGCTACTGTGCCTGCATCTTTAGGAGAGAGAGTCACCATCTCTTGTTGAGCCAGTGAGGACAAATATTTGCCCTGGTATTAGGAGAAACCAGGGCAAGCACATAAGGTCCTAATCAGTTATGCCACCACTGTGCAGTCTGGAGTTCCCTCAAGGTTCATTGGCAGTGGGTCTGGGGAAGATTTCACTCTCGTCATCAGTAGCCTATAGTCTGAAGATGTTGCCACCTATTACTGCCAACAAGGTAACACTAAATCTCCCACAGTGATACACGCCATGACATAAGCCTCCAAGAGTAGAAGTGTGCGGCTAGAATACTCCAGCTTCTCTTCCTGGGGCCTGCACGAGGCATAGTAGTGTTTCTCAGCTGCAGCCACGACTTGAAGTTCATTTGAGACAGAGACCTTGTCCCTTAGTGCAGCTTCCCTCTGCACTGCTCTAGGAAGACACAAGTGGTGAAGTCTCTCCTGACTGAATAAAGAGCACAGATCCTGCTGCTTCAGAGTATTGATTCAAGCAAATCTTGAGGTTCATAAAGCAAGTGGCAAGTAGCAGTATCTATTTCAGGTAGAAATATCAAGTAGAATCCATAGAATGAGGATTTAACTGATTTCAATGTGTAAAACTACGTACATGAAAGATGCCTAAAACACAATAAAGAACACGGAGTTGCCATCCTGGTGTCTGCCTGTAATCATAGCAGTAGGTTGGGTAAGTAACAGATTTGTCATAAACCCAAAGCTAGGGAAAGTTGACAGAAAAACTTTATGGGCAGCCTAAGTTACACAGTGAGACTCTGTCTCAGAAACAAAGCAGAACAACAGAAAACACAGCAACAACCACAGAAGTAGACGCTACAGTGAGACACTCTCACTTCTCAGGACCTCAGGAACAAGGGCAACAGAAATTCCAACAGGAATTGCATCTGTAATGACAATGAAACTCGGGGCACCAATCTTCCAGGGCAAATTTTGTATTGAGGAAAAAAGCAGGTGGTATAAATACAACATCCTCAGCTGTTCCCGGGAGGCAGAGCACACTGCCACTGGTGCTAATGTCCCTCCACCATGGGGTCCTCAGATTTGACTCCCATAACTGCACGGAGGGATGGTCTTTACTCCTGACCCTGTAGCCCACCTTCCTAGCTGATTCTTCACGTGCCTCTCCCTGACTGTGTGTGAATCCTCCTCCTCCAGTTACAAGTCTCTGAGGCTGTGTACTGAACATTTCCATGGAAAGAGCACATTGAAAATGCAACTTTGGAAACATAGTCCCGGCAACTGCAGTGAGTTCAGCACTACGGCATATCCCATGATGCTTCAGTATGCTTACGGTCTTAGCAAACATCAAGCAAGAGGAAATCATGTTGGTTAGGCCTGTAATTGGTCCTGCTGCTCCTCCCAAGTGGGCTCCCTCTGCGTATCCCTAATTTTTGTAATTGAACTCCTGTCATCTCAGAGTACTTTCCTCAGGTCGCCCAGATGAGGACATAAGATAAGCCCCATAAAGTCAGCATGAACAAGGTATCGGAGAATTTACCTGGAACATAAGCAGGTTGATTCTGTTACCTTCAACCTGATAAGTGGAAATCAATGACTAGGAAAATATCAGAAAAGAATGCGAATTCCTGATTCACAAATTATTAACTTTTAACTGAAGGCCAACTATAAATATCAAATATAACGAAAATCCCAGAGATCACTTCAAACCCATTTATGATTATGCATTTCACTGGAAAAACATGTCAGACAAGGTCATTTAAGTAGAAAGATCATGGCTGTCCCTGAAGGGGGAAAGCCCAGGGGTTTCTCCACGCCTCCCCTCAAGAGAGGACATGGGCACTAGGTGAGAGCAGATAAAGCTCTGTAGGTGTCTTGAAATGCCCTGGAAACCTAGGTGCTTCTGGGCAGAACCACTATAGACTCAGCGTCTGATGTCATCCAGGGATGATTTTGCCCACTTCCCAGCAGACCTCACGTCCACAGGCAGACACAACTCGGGACAGACCCAAAAAGACCTGAGCAGGGAATCTTGGGTAAAACCGTCCTCTGTCACATACAGTGAAAGGAGAGTGGTGGGAGTCTGCAGAGATGCCTCACTGGAAAAATAACGCTTATTCTTTCTAAAAATTCACTGGCATCCGAGTCCCTGAGCTGTGTGCAAGGAACAAAGTGCTCCTCAGCCAGATGGAAGAAAGCATAAAACCTCCATACTCCTGCTAGGCCAGGTCTTCAGACCTTGAGCACCTGCAGCTCAGACTCTTTCCTCACAAGCATCGTCTCAACCTGGTTCCAGAGTTAGGACCCGATGGTGAAGCTTCCAGCTCCTGAGGAACTATATACGCAGTGTGGCAATGGCTAAAGGACTGTGTTGAACAGTGTATCTTAATGCACCTTTACCAATCGAGGTAATACGGCACAAGGTCGATCTCTCTGTACTCCACAGTGCTGCAATTCATTGCCCTTCTGACAGGACTCCTCTAGGACCACGGCGGACAGTTCCCATTGCTCCAGGAATCAGGACCTGCCCAGCCTGGGGCTGTGGCTGTGTTCTTTCCGCGCATCTGGATGCATCTCTCTGAGGAGCCACAAGGAGGCGAGGTTGCTCCAAGGAGCCTGGGGTTACAGCTCAGACAGGTACCTGGGAACTTGCGGAGTTTTTTAAATTCAGTTTATTGGGTACAACTTATGTATACACAAGGGTCACATTCACCATAGGAAATTTGTGTCTGCATATCATGCACTCTTAATCTGTTTCTTTCTCTCATTCCCCGGCCTTCCTTTCAACCACTCTTCCCTCTTTATTTGCAGCGATTCCTTCCCTGTATTCATCCTCATTTATTTTCTCTTTTCTCTTCCTTCTTTTATCCCCCACTCGCTTGCACGTACATGTATTTCTGATTTATTCTGTTTTAGGAAACAACACATTCTTCTGAGTGATTGAAAAATCACTTCCGATTTTTTTAAAGGCTAAGATACCAATTTTAATTCACTACTACCATGGGAAGACAAAACAAAATCAAATGCAAGATAATCTACAAAAGGAATGAACGCTTGGGATACAGACTCTGCCCCGAGCTCCTCGTCACGGTGCTGTCAGGATCCACGTTACGGCCTGAAGCTCAGCATTTAAGTATCGATACTTGCTAAATTGTTAAACTCTTCAGCATGCTTCATAGGCTCCCGGCTTTCTAGAACAGCTTAATTCAATCAATTAGTCAAAAATTCTCAGCTCAATGTTCTTTATATAGTCATGCCTAAAATTCTATTTTCTTGTGTTCTGTACAAATTAAACACGATGTTAGGTTTAATTAACTCCTACAATATCCATTCTTTCCATTGCTCAAAAAAAGTAATTTTCATATTAGTGAATGACCTTTCAAAGCAATTGGATGTAGGCACTCTTTATGAGAAGCGAGGTAAATATTAAGCCCCATCAGCAAGTTGTCAGCTTGTTGTCCGTCTCAGTGTTAGAGGGATGACGCACTCACCCCTGAGAAGTTAATGAGGCCCAGCAAAACATCAGGCCAGAGCTGGGAGGTGAGGAGCCATCCTGGTGGGGAGGAAGCTCAGCCCAGCTCAGAGGGCAGCCCGGGGCTCCGAGGCCTCAGCTGCCGCAGTCCCCACACACACGTCTGGCCAGAGCTCTGGGTTCCCAGGCTTAGCAGACCCTTTTGCTGGCCTCCAGGTTTTGGCCTGCCGTGGGGCTGTGGGTGTGCAGCACTGTCCTGCCCTGGGCGTCAGTCCCACCCTGAGGACCTCAGCTGCTTCCTCTCTGCTCACAGCTCTCTGCAGGCATCTGGCCTCAGCCTGGTTGTGCAGCTCTGCTCATATGGTCTCTTCTACTGCAGGCCCACAAAGCCCATTTCCATGATTACTGATACCAGCGACTTGGATAATCCAAAATTTGGCTTCATCTCATTCCCAGTTCCAGGCTTGCTTCAGAGAGCTAGCTACCTTAGAGCTACCTTAGAGCTCTCTATCTGTTTGATCACAAACATATGTGATGTTATACTAAGGCACTATCATTAAATACCACCCCTGAGAAGTCCCACTTGTAGATAAGTTACTCAACTACCACGTCCTTCTTGTTGTGTATGGTGCGACCATCAATCCAGGTTTGGAGAAGGCATGAATGTGGGACACAGAGGATCAGGTGAGCAGTGAGATCGAAGATGAGTGAGACTAGCCAGGAGTCAGCAAAAGGTCAGGATCTGCTGGACAGAGATGGTAAGAGCTTTGCTCTAATATTTCCCTGTGCAGGTGTTAACAGTAGTTGATCCTCAGAGACAGTAAAACCATCCAGAGTGAAGAAAGCATGACGCTCAACCTCAACAGTCTATGAAGAAATAGAAGCACCTCAGGCAAACAGGGAAAGCATTTCCTGCTGTCACCCAACAGCTAGAACAATTCCAACCTCTGGGATATTCACATTTCCCTTAGCATCTCAGATCCCTGTTACAGTTGTTTGAACTGGCTTCTAAATTACTGCATATAATTTTCTGCTCTCTCTTTAGATCTTATAAATCTTTCACCATTTTCTAAATTATTGCATATTATCCAGACATGTCTAAAGGACATAAATTGGGCTGGCCTTCAATCCCATTACAGAGCCCAGAAATTATCACTTGTGTGTGTGTGTGTGTGTGTGTGTGTGTGTGTGTTTGAAAATATTGTACCATAGAGAGTTAGAAAACATAATGCTCTGTCTGGCCTTGGGATGTTACCCTGTATGTCAGTGTCTTCACAGCAAATTGATTGAAAAAGTTGAGAAATTATACTACCTGCACTTCTCTTTCTATACTGTGACTCTCATGTACTCTCAGGTTTTCCTTAGTTGGTCATACACGCAAAAGGCATTACCATAAAATATTGGTGACAAACAGGACAAAAGATTGTCCGGAAACAGGCACAGAGCAAGATGAGTGCACTGGTGAGGCCGATGGCCTTCGTCCTGTGGCCCTGGAAGGAACTCGGGCTGTGCACACTTCTCATCCAGCCTCCTCTTGCCCTAGACCTGGGTCATTTTGCCTTCCCTGGTGACTGCAATGAGCCAGCCCTGCAGCTGAGCCCAGCCCAGCCCCACACCTGCTGATTTGCATGTCCCCAGAGCACAACAGTGGGGACTTCTTAACAGGCTGTCACAGCCTGGGCAGGAGTGACACCCAGTCAGGACACAGCATGGCCATGAGGGTCCCTGCTCAGCTCCTGGGGCTGCTGCTGCTTTGGCTCCCAGGTAAGGAGGCTGCTCTGGGGATTTCCTCAGCACCATGTGGTCATTATCTGCAGACTCTTCAGAGAAGTTTTCTGAAAACCTGATTGAATGTGTTTATGTTTCTCACATCAGGTGTGCAATGTGACATCCAGATGACCCAGTCTCCAAGCTCCCTGTCTGCCTCTCTAGGGGACAGTGTCACCATCAAGTGCCAGGCCAGTCAGGGCATTAGCAGTTCCTTGGACTGGTATCAGCAGAAACCAGGGAAAGCTCCTTCTCCCCTGATCTATGATGCTAAGAATTTGCACTCTGGGGTCCCGTCGAGGTTCAGCGGCAGCGGATCTGGGACAGATTTCACTCTCACCATCACAAACCTGCAGCCTGAAGACTTTGTCACTTACTACTGCATGCAGCGTAGCAGCTGGCCTCCCACAGTGATTCGCGCCCTGACATAAACCTCTGGAAGAAGCAGAAGTGGGCCCTGGGCTGCCACAGCTGCTCCTCCTGGGACCTCCCCTGCTGAAAACCTTCTCAGGCTTTCAGAGTCACTGGAGGATTTGGAATGAGACCCCAGAAATTCCCTTCTGAACATTTGTAGTGCTTGCTCTTCTTTGGGCCTGTCAAGCCAGAGTGTCCCAGCCCTTCTCAGTGTACACGAGGGACGATTCTGTCAGGATCCTGTGCTGTGTCATCATGTCTTTCAGCTTCTTTCAAGCAGGAGATGCTTTAGTAAGGAAAATCATCCCTGCTCAGAGGGGCTTACTGAGGTGAGGATGAAGAGGCCACAGCGCACAGCACCTGTGTTCGGCTCCCCTGAGCACAGAGCCCTGAGGAGCGGGCCGTGGAGCCCTCGCATTGCCTTCTGGGCAGAGAGAGCTGGCGTGAGATTCTGAGGCCATTGCTTGTCATGGTCACCTCTCTGTGCCAGTCTTTAGGCTTCATCTTTGCTCCCACATCTGCCTGTGGATGTTCCAAGCCCTCAGACCTCTTTTTCTCAACTCTCAGAGGATTATTGCTACACTGTCACCTGCACAGCAAAGCACGAAGGAGAAGGGTTTCTGGGAAATTTCTGAAAGCCTGGATAGGGAACAGTGCAAACTGGCCCTGTTGGCCCACATGTGATTTGTTCCAATCATGGAGAGAGCCTCAGAACGTGCTGAGTTTGTTTCTTGTTTTTGAGCTCTGGATATAGTGTCATATTCCACGATTTCGTCAAACACCAGACTGAACTGAATATAATAGGACAATATAATGAGTGTGGGGAAAATTATATGTGCGGGTTTAATCCACACACACTTGAGAAACCTCTGTGGACAAAACTAAACAGAAGTAACAAATCTCAAAATGGAATTAAAAATGAACAAAAAGTACTTAAGGCCTGGCCAGATATCTCAGTGGACTAAGGCCCCTGGTCGGGCGCAGTGCAGTGGCAGGGGTTCTATCCCTGGTACACAGTGCAGGCCCTGCTCTGTGCTCAAAAGGTGACTGAGAGTGGGCGGGTGGCACATGACTATAATCCAAGTGCTTGGGAGGCTAAAAAGAGGAGAGTCACCGAGACTTCGATCTGTGTAGTCATACCCTATAAACCATGAGATCCCTGTACAAAATACGCTAAAACAAAAACAACTTAAAATGATGGCAACTGTTTTAAGTGGCTATAGAAAACTTATATGGAGAAAAACTGACGTTCTGCTTTCTGAAAATGATATTTTAAATCCTCTCCTTTATGCTTCACACATTATTTTGGCATCTAATCACCTACTTCATTAAAGTTGACAATATTTTTTGAACTCCTTTCTGTATTTATTTACTTAGTTCAGGGTCTTTTGATGCACCAAGGAAGCTTAGTGACCCTCCTGTCTCAGCCTCTCCAGTTCTGGGATTACAGGTATGCACCAAGGGGCCTGTTTCAGTGCCTGGAGCACCTCACCTGGGGTTCCAGGGCCAGCATGGTTTATGGAACTGGGGACTGGACTCAGGTCCTTAGGCTTGCCATGCAGGCACCTAGATCGTAAAGGAATCTCCCTAGCCCAACAGTTGACAATTCTAACCTTAGAATGAGTGAGCTTCTGGTGTGTTACCAAATTAGAGGGCAAGACTGTACAAGGGAGCAGCCC
>PVKA01039840.1:0-19182 GCA_004027165.1 Ctenomys sociabilis
CACAAAAAAGCAGTAATGTTCCAATAACACTAATTGAGTCAAGAAAAATTTATAGACTTAGGAATTAACCTAGCCAAGGACATGAAAGACCTCAAGAACGAAAACTGCAGACTGGGGAGCTAGCTCAGTAGAATAAGCACCTGCCTGGCAAGCGCAGGGTCCTGAGTTCAATTCCCAGTACTGAAAAAAAAAAAAAAAAAAAAAAAAAAAAAAAAAAAAAAAAAAAAAAAAAAAAAAAAAAAAAAAAAAAAAAAAAAAAAAAAAAAAAAGTTGGGTATTATAAGAACGAAAACTGCAGTATTCTGAAAAAGGAGACTGAAGATAATGTCAAAAAATGAAGATGATCCACTGTTCCTGGAGAGACAGAATGAATACTGGCAAAATGGCCATATAACAAAACTAATTTGTGCATAAAATTACAGTACCACTGAATTTAACAAGAGTACTATTCAAAGAACTGCACACACACACACACACACACACATGTACACATGCACACGTGCATGCACACACATGCACACACACACACACATACACACATGCATGCACACACACACATACACACAGACCAAAACAGCAGAAGCAATCTGGGGTTACAAGACTAAGCAGGAGGCATTGTAGCCCTGGATCTCAAGGCAGATAACAAAGCTACAGTGTAGAAAATAAAAACAAAACCAAAACATATTTCAGTGAAATACAAAAATGCAGAACACTACCAGACATACGCAGACACCTGATCATTTTTTCTAATGGACCCAAACATATGTACACATACTGGAGTAAAGAAACCTCTTTAACAAATGGTACTGGGAAAAGTGGTTGTCCACATGCAGGAATTTGAATATAGACCCATATTCCTCACCACACACTAAAGTAAAAGTGAAATGGATCAAAGACCTAACATTAAAACGGAAACACTTTTTTTGCAATAAAATAGGCGAAACTCATAGCCAGGAACTTTCTGAGAAGAATCATTTGCATGGGAAATAACACAAAGAATTAACAAATGGTACATCAAATTAAAAACCTTCTGAACCCCAAAGGAAATAGTGGGAAAACTTAAGCTAGCTACTCTACACTCAGAGGACTAACATGTAGCATATGTCAAGAACTCAAAACACTAGATGCCTAAAAGTAAAAGATGGGCAAGTTAAATGAGTAGACAATTCTTAGGAAAAAAATGAAAAATGCAAATAAGTACATGAAAAAATCCTTAACATCACTGGCCATTAGGAGTTGCCAACTAAGGGCTGGGGAGGTACCTTGTTGGTTTAAGCTTCTGTCTAGCAAGTGCAGGACCCAGGTTCAATCACCTGTACTGCATGCCATGCAGGCCTCCGAACCCTGGGTGAGCTGCACACTGAAAGCTGGTATGCTGGTACACGCATTTAATCCCAACTCTGGGGAGGCTAAGACTGGAGGATCACGTCAGTTTTGAGTGGCATAGCAAGACCCTATAGCAAACAAAGAAACAAATAAATAATACATAAGTTCTCAACTAAAACAACACTTGATTATATCTTACTACAGAAAAAAAATGCTAGTTTCAGAAAATCAAATAATAATAAACACTCATGAAGCTGCTGAAAAAAGAAAACTTCCTACATTGTTGTGGGAGTGTAAACAAGTGTAACCACTGTATGAAGAGTCCTCAAACAACTGAAATTAGAAATTCCATTTGATTCAAATGGAATTGAGTCAATTCTTTTGTAGGTATTTTCCTGAAAGAGTTAAATATATACAATCATAGGTGTGCTTATAGCAGCACAGCTTGATAGATAGATAGATAGATAGATAGATAGATAGATAGATAGATAGATAGATAGATAGACAGATAGATAGATAGATAGATCGAGATAGAGATGATATAGATATAGATAGATATAGATATAGCTATGAAATGGCCTATATATTCATCAATAGGTAGACAAAATACAGTATATATACATAATGGGTCACTATTCAGTCATAAGCAGAAGAAATCTGAGTCATCTGTGGGAATATGGTTGCACCTTACAACTACGATGCTTAGTGAAACAAATTAAATACAAGAGCTTCAATGTTCCATGATCATGCATACATTAGAAACTCAAAATGTAAATAATTTAAAAAGCAAAAAAGGGTGCTAGGAAACAGGTATAGACCTTTTAAACATAGAACCAGATCTAGAAGTAGAAGGAGGGGTAGGCAAAAGGAAGATATTAAGGTACAATAGGTATATGTATCAAATCCCCAGGATGAATATACACATTATGTAATTTAAATAGATAGTAATAAAACAATTAAAAATCAAAGTTTAAGTTCAGGAACTAGAAAGAAGGACCAAAGATAATATTATCGAGGGAAAATACTGAACAGAAATGGAATTCAACTAAAAGAAGAGGAAGGTATGAGGTGATTTCTGTGAGCTCAGGTACAGACACCACATTCTTATGGGAGATTCTATGCTATCAGCAGCTGAGGATCACTTGCGAGCTTAGAGAATGGATAAAGACTATCAATCATGATGACCATTTTTCTCAAGGCAGGAGATAAACCTGAAGAACCCTAACTGAATCTGTGACGCAGAATTGTGAGGCATCATCAGAAACTACACTTCCAGCTTTGAAGTTTGATCTTTCCCCAGGCTAGTGCATGCATTTTAACACTCTCTGTCAAGCCTAGGAAGCAGTGGGTCACAGCTGCTAGTCAATCACACATCCAGGATGGTAGAGAAGCAATGCATGCAGCAGTGGTGGCAAACTTCTTAGAGTTTTAAGTGATGACAAATAGTCCGTTGTTGCATGTGAGCCATAGGTCAGCCACTGCTTCTCTAGTACATACTTCTGTTAATAAGATCTAATATTTAATAGTTTAGGGGTATTTGTTGTATTTTTGATACAATGTGTTCTACTCACAGTGGGTTTTGTGGAACACAATCTCTTGGTAAATAGAGAAAAACACTTCTGTCAGATAACTATGGATTTAGAATAAGAGGGAAGGTTGAGATAATCAGTCTTCTTTCTGTATTCATATTGGAAGTGTTGCAGGTGATATGACATCTTGGATGCTCAGAGAAACTGATCAAAATGAGAATAAAAGAGGTCCAGAGCAGTAGAGCACATTGAGTAAGGAAGTTGTCAATAAGCAGAAGTGTGAAAAGGTTAAAAAACATCAAAGAAACAAAACCTTATTCCATGTCTGAAGAGGTTGCATAGTACCTTAACAACAACCAGCAGTTACTCTGAGACAGGAAGCAAAGCACAAAGTTAGTTCTCTCAGTATTTTGGAAAAGTGAATATGGAAGCCAGGTGCACTCTGGATAGGTTATCATAAGACAAAAATCCAAAGATCCAAGAAATACTGTTGTGTGAGCCCAGGAGGATGTCATAGGTGACCTAGACCGTGTGATTGTAAGGAGATCATGGGACTTCCAAAGGTGTCAGAAGGTGGACCAGATGTGAATGACAAGAGGGAAAGCAGAAAGCCAAGGGTTCTGCTGGGTGATCAGAGCTGGGGCTGCTGTTCACTAGACAGGAGGCACATGGGGATAAAAGTGTTTGGAGAAGACATAAAATAATTGGATAGTAAGTAGACTGCTAACCACCAAATTGAAGTGTACTTTTTGTATTTATTTACTTGTCTTTAATATTAATTTCATTGTATCTGCACACTGGATCTGGGGAAGTAGAATGAAAATATACACAGTTGGCTTAGCACACTGTCAGATTAAAAAATCAAGCAGCCTGAGTTTAGAGTATGCTTTGAGTTAAGTGAGCAGCGCGCCTATGAGGAGGGCCTCTAAAGCAAGAATCCCATGACAGAGGTCTAGACTAGCGAGATGGATGGTCTCAGTGTTGTACTTAGTCTCCCAAGAATTCATCCAAAGAAATTAGATGTTTTGTTGCTACATTTTTATCCAACATTTATTTAAGCTTACTACCTGGGCTGAAAATGTAGTTGAATGGTGGACTATGACTGGAGACCTTTTCTCTGGTGTCAGTTATCAGGTACCCCCGCAGTCAGTTTCAGATCTCCTGCAAGATGTTATGTACACAGTGGGAAGAAAGAGCAACAGACAGAATAAGGGTGCAGCAGCATCTGGAATGACCAGCTGTTCTCAGGGAGCACAAGAACAGGAGGCACCTGGAACCCAGGTACTCATCCATTATATCTGAGTCGAGGTCAGTGAGTGTTTCTGGGAATAGTAATGGGGGCTGCCATCCGTTAGTAAGAAGAGCAAAGCATGCAAAGCATTCTTGCAAGGACAAGGATGAGAAAGGGAGGCAAGGAGGAAACTGCAGTTTCCACAGGTGTCTTATTGTCTCTCCAGCAGGTTTTATTTTGCCCAGGGAGCACTCCAGCAGTTGGCAGCTCTAGGGCTCCTAGCTGAGACCAGAAAAAAGCAGGAGTTTCTGTATTCCAATATTGTGCAAAGGACAGGAGAAGGGCAAGTTCCCTACACCCAATTTATGATTTGTCATCTCCAACATATGCTTACTATATATGAGATCCTGGTTTCAGTGACATAGACACAGACACACACACACACACACACACACACACACACCTAATATGTGGCATGCATTAAACTGTAGGAACAAGCAAGAACAGTTGTTCCAATCTCTGCCTCCCTCACCATGTGTTACCCATTGTTTCCACTCTATGAAATATCATCAGACAACTTGGAAAATATACAGTGGACCTGTGCTTTCTTCTGGGCCTTGAAGTAGTTTTCAGTGCTCCTCACAATCCCTCAAAGCACTTAGAAAAGCACAAAAAGCTTAAACACTGATGCTGTTTTGATTTTAAGAGGCATTCTAAGAGTAGAATTTAAGGGGAGACTCACTGGTTCCGGAATTTAAAATCCCTCTGAAAGTGAAGGCAGTAAAATGAGAAATCCAAATGACAAGGGGTTTAGAGATCCTTAGAAGAAGCACGGCCTTCATTATCTAAGGTAGTTTAAATTCCAGGCACTGAAGGAGATGATTTAAATACCTTAATTCCATATTGGACAGGAAGGTGTTTTCAATTAGTATGGAAGCAGTCATGGTGAGATTCAAATCCATGTGCATGTTCATGTAATAGCATAACCTATCTATGTTCAAGTCCCTACTACAGCACTCTGCAATGGTGCTCTCTCCCAAAGCAACCCTAGCAAAATACCTTTTTATTCTTATGAAAATATTCCATGGGCTACAGTAAATTGGTGGCAAACTGTGGCTAAGAAGGATGGAGATACTGAGGCAGACAAGATGAGGAGTCCATCAACTGAACAGGACACCAGTTCAAATGTCTGTTATCAATCTGCATCTCCCCATAGTTGCACTCAAGCACAATTCCAGTGAGATTCAGAGCTTTGAATCTTATTATCTCACATAAAAAGCCAATCTTTGCTTCTGTGAGAAGAGAAATCTGTGTCTCTAGGGCACAGCATTAGAGAGCAAAGCAGAGAGTTGGGTTTATTCAGGATTTGGGGAACATAAGGTATTAAGTGCAGGACTTCAAAAACCAGCAGTGTAGGGATGGGCTGAACGTTAGCTGCTCAAGTGTGATTGGCTCTAACTGGTAAACTTCTAGAGAAGGGTACCTGGTGTGAGGATGCTGTTGATAGGCTGATTTCAAAAATAAAGGACTGTCATTGATTGACTAGCCTTCACAAGTTTGATTACTTGAGCCATTTACTGCTGATCAATGAAGGATGTTTAAAATTAGTTGTAAATGTTACTCTGGATTTGGTCATAGAATAGATTTTTCCTAAGAGGCTGAAACTGTCATTCTAAGAGTTAATTAAAGCACAGTGTTCTAAGATTCATTGCTTACAAAGCACAATGAGGCATTTGGACCCTTTGTTGACATTCACTAGAGTCCTGCCAGAACTAAGAAGATATTAGTAGATGTGAAGTGTACATAGATAATTACCTGCAATCACCACTTCCCATGAGAGCATTTTTAGAGTATGTGGTTGATCATCTCTGTTGGGTTCTTATTTATAAAAACTGAAGTAAACTTTTAAAAACTTCAGTTGAACAGAGCTTTTAATTCTTTAAAGTCTATAGTATTTATATTTGTTAAGCGCTGAGGACTCTTTGCTGTGGCTATACTCAGCTGTTTTAACAGAGTAGTCTGTTTTGGTTGTAAGGGAAATTATCAAATAAGAAACCCTTCTAGTCTCTGTGGATTAGCATGCCTGGGATGAAGCCTGACTATTCATGTTATGAGGTCATAATTAAATCTCTATTCATCACTTGAAGGCTGCAACACTAACCTGCCTCGGTGAAATTAAAGATTCTCATTTCTGTGTTGCTCTCATCACTAAGCCAGTCCTGACTTATGCCTGTACTTTCAGGACACCCTGTCTATTTCTAGTAAACTTCTCAGATCCCCTTTCTTCCTTACCATCAATACAGGAGAGAAAAATCATTCCTGAGCTGCCTGTTTTCTAGTCTGTGGGTAAGAAAGGCAGATGCTCTGATACATATTTGGTTGAGGCAACTTTAACACAATACTTAACTGGCTTTTTCTTTTAGTTTAGTGCAAAACAATCATCATGTCCACTTGCCCAGAACTGTGTGTATAGCACAGTTTAATGTTTTTTTCACTTGTAACTTCAGCTAACTGCTTCTGTGCTAATGAGAGTACCCAAACCTTTATTTCCCTTGTATTTTAGGGAAGGGTCTACAGGGTGTTCAGGGTCTCACTACTAGATCAGATTTATAGTGATCTGCCTGTTTACAGCCTCCCAAGAGTTGGTATTGCAGGCATGTGCCCCCACAACCAGTCTCAATTGCCATCTCAGCGCATCCCTGGGACTGGGCTGGCACAGCAGGCCTAGGGATGAACCCCAGGCCCATGTGCCTGCTTGCAGGGGCCTTAACCTGCTGAGCTATTTGGCTGGCCTTCCAAACTTTATTATTTCTCATTTGTTCTCCCTGAGTTGCAGTCACTAAAACTCTCAGAACAATTCCAACTATCTATTTCTCTTTCTGTCAACTTAGTTATATCTAGCATGAGGCCAGCCAGGTGCTAAGCCATCTACTAACTGCTCAGCTCCCTTCAGGCACTAGAGTGATGCTGTTAAAGTTGCCCCTGCTGGGTGACCGGAATGTCACCAAGGAAGTACTCATTTGGAAGTATACATTTTCAATATCACCAATAGATGCCAGGTATCATCATCCTCTCTCTCGGGTTTCTCATTTTGCCTGACTGTGACATGAAATGCAAGGTTATAAGAGTTTTCATGAATGAATGTATTCAAATCACTTGTCTAAGTTAATTTCAGAGACCACAACAAAATACCAGCAAATGGGTAATTTGCAAGCAATATAAATATATTGCTCACAGTTCTGGAGGCTGGGAAGGCCAAGAATAAAGCTCCAGTGGATTCAGTGTTCTATTAGAGGTCACTCCTGCTGCAATAATGCTGCCTTCCTACTGTGCCCTCACATGACAGAAAAAACAAGACATGGTTCTTCCAGGGTCTTCCTAATAGAACTAATTCCTTTCTTGAAGGCAGAGTCCTCTTGATCTCATGGCAAACCAAAGTTCCTACCTCTTACCGCTGCACCCTGGGGCATTGGCATTTACTTCATGAATCTGGGGGTGCAGGGGCAGGAACATTCAAACCAGAACACTATAATTTATTTTAAAATAGACATTGTAGAAATTTCAAACACCTTCCAAACTTTTTCTATAAATCTATCTCCATCTTTATGACAATGTGTTCTCTCTCTCCTAAATTCTTCAAATTTCCTTTTCATTCCTTGTGTGTCATCAGACTCCCTATTTGATGCCTACCCCCACCACTATTTTCTTCCTTTCCTACATCTGTTCTTAAATGGCTCAAACTTTAGCACCCTTTTATTTCCTGTCTTCCCCTGATTTTCCCTCCTTTCACCTACCTTCCCCCCTCCTGTTTCCTTATTCTCTTTTCTCCTCTCCTTTCTTTTCCTTTTCTTTCCTTTTCACCTTCCCTTGTCATCTCCTAGACACATTTCTACTCCTATGATTTCTGTGGCTATCACCCCCTCTATTCCATCAACACCAAGATAAATCCCAAAACCAAAGACACTTCACAGGCTGAAATTTGCTTGCCTTCATCTTAGTATTTCATGCAATTCTCCCACCAACCTTCTCTTATTTCCAGAACCTTCCTTCTGCTTTCTCTTCTTGCTTTTCTTCCCTTTCTAAAGCCCTCTGTTTATTTTGCTGACACTAACTGTGCAGGGCCCATGAGTCTTATTCCAAAGTTTCTCATTCCACACCGTACCCCTTTCCATCTTGCAGTGGCTCTTTGCCACTGATGATTTCCCAGTCGGTGACTCCAACTTTTCCTCTCTCTTGTGCAACAGAGTCTCGTGTCCATCCAACTTTTGGCTACATTTAAATGATTTTAAAATACTTAAAATAGAACCTAGATATGTGATCACTATATAAAACCAATTTCTCCTACTTTATCCTCTTTTCAGTTATAATCCCCAAAGTCACCTATTCACAAAGTTAAAAATGTTAGAACTATATGCCTTTTTCTGTGTGAGGTTCTATTCACTGGAACACTAAGTAGTCTAGCATTTCTTCATAACTACCTCCCCATTTTGGTAGCTACTATTTTTGTTCAGGCTTTCCTAGAGTGCCGAACTCCTGTATTAATGTCCTTAAAGATCCCAACCTGGAGTTGGGATCTTTCAACCACACCGCAATGGGTTAAATTTTATTGCTGTCTTGCTTAAAGTTTTTCAGTGGCCTTTCTTTTCCTGGTTGATGTTGTAAGCTATTTTTAGCAATATGACCTTTCTCTTCAAATGTATTCTTACATAGAACTCCACTCTGTGAAGCAGATTCACTCTGTGTTGCTTGGTATTAGGTGGGCCTGTAAGAGGAAAAGATCCTCCCCCTGCTTGGCTACTCTTTCTGTCAAATAGTGGCCTAGGAAGCATTTCCCACCCTGAAGAAGAAGGAGTGGAAAATCACTGAGAGAACTATTTTCAAAAAGATGAACTGCCACATGGAGGTAATGGAGCACCATGGATACTACAACCATGGTCACAACCACTTTTATCTTAACATGCACAGAGGTTGGCTCACAGAGGATACTGGCTTTGAGAAAGCACTTAGGTTCATGGTGAGAAAGTGTGGTCTCCAAAGATTAAGGTCTGGCTGTTGCCAGGCTTTCACAGATGTGAACAAATATGATTGACTTGAAAAATGGTGAAGGGAAGAACAGATAAAAAGAAGCTATTGATAACAAAGAAACCAGATAATTTTAAAAGGATATATAGAAAGGGAAAATATTTTAAAAGATAAAATCCTGGTTGTAGAGTATCTTGAAGGGGTCCTCAGTTAACAGGAATGTATAAAACGCTGTTTTAAAGCTTTACAAATTTTTGCCTTCACATTTTTCTATTCAGCGAGTTATGGAAAGAAACCTTTACCCTCAGTTCTTGAGTAAAATCTGCTTCATAAGGACTTATGGTGAATTCTCTTTGGAGAATGTAGAGGACTGAACTCTGCATCCAGATCAGTGAAAGAGGTAGAATGAGTCACTTCTCAGTCAGATACAGGAGGTAAAAATATAATGAACATGGAAGAATTAATGTCCCAGATTTTTGCAGTAAATGTGGGAAATGAAAAAGTGAACCTGTTTAAAGAGCTCCTCAAATAAGTAAACCTCTAGGGCTCAAGAAGCTCAAGTTAGAAATAGTGGTAATTTGAGGTTAGTGATCACTCCCATATATGTCAACCATCATTCTGAAGATCAGTTCTAAACAAAGACACCAATGCTAAGGAACCCATATGTTGCACGAGGGCTTAATCCTAGTCATAAGCACCAGTAAAAGGTTCATCATAAAGAGATGCTGAAAAAAAGGACCTGGCTTTTTTTTTCCTGAAAAAAAAAAAAGCTTAGTGGATTAAGTGCTTGTTTAGGTAAGTGCAGCGACAAGGGTTTGATCCCTGGCACAGAATGCTGCACCAGCCCCACCCCCAGGAGCACCGGGTGATGGAGTTGGGCATGGTGGCACATGAGTACAATCTCAGCAGTAGGGAGGCGGAAAACAGAAGGATCGCTTAGAGTCCAAGCTGCCTAGTTAGACCCTGCGCAAAGACAGAGAGAGAGAGAGAGAGAAAGAGAGAGAGAGAGAGAGAGAGAGAGAGAGAGAGAGAGAGAGAGAGAGAGAGAGAGAGAGAGAAGTGCTAAAAAAGAGTTAGAGTCAGGATTTTCCAACTATTGAGAATTTTGGAAGCAAAATGTCTGCTGGGCGCATGGATTTTAGACGTGCATCTCTGTGAGCACTTTTCCTAATCATCTACATGTTCCTTTTTCTTTCTTTATTGTACTTATTGTACTTCATCAATCCTTTACTTTCCGGTAACTACCACTGTTAGACAAACATTCAATCTATATGTCATTTAATTCAAATTTGATAAAGTGGGATGTCACTGGTTAGATTCAGAATGCAGTATATCCCTGGGCTATTTAGCTTTTACAAGAGAATAGGATTGTATTACAAACAAGGCCACTTTGGAAAATGGCTTTTTTTTTTTTCTAGAAAGAATATGCAAGAAAGTCAGGCATGGTGATGCATGCCTGTAATCCCAGCACCCTAGAGGCTGAAGCAGGATGATCATTGGGAGTTCAAGGCCAGCCTGGGTTACAAAGTGAGCTCAAGGTCAGCCTGCACTACCTAAAGTTTTAAAACAGAACTTGCAAGAAAACAATAAGCTATGTATGAAATATAATTACCCTTATGCTTCACCTTTCTGGTCTCTACTGGATGAGCCAGGATTCATTTGTTTGTGAGTGAATCCTGAGATGTTTCTAGAAAGAGATTTTTTTTTAATGTTGGTAGTACATAAATAAAATGGAGACAGAGCTTTTCGTGATAAGTGGAAGGACTATTATTTTATAGCCGAAACAATGGAGGAATTCAATGATTTTATAACTGAATCTCAAGTTCTGTGCAAGTTTCTCACTAAGGTTTGCATCACGGACACCCTTCTCATCAGGGTGAGCATATCATTTTTACATAATAGATGTGTTCCTAAAAGCTTCTATGTGAATCAGGTTTTATATTTAGGAGATAGAACTAATCCCAATTTCCTAATCTATACAAGAAGAGAAATCAAATTCTATTTCAAGCTCACTAGAAAAACACTCTTTTACCTGGAAAGCCATGCTGTGAATTTTCTCTGTGGTTGGAATTCTTGTCCACTAATTGATCTGCTGTGAAGAAGTCCATTAGACTTCTTCAATTTACCTTACAGACAGTGCTTTGGAGAGAGGTAAAGTATGAAATAAGTGAAAAATAGTTCTAAGCTGAATGAAAAACTCAGAACTTTAAGTTCCACTCAGCAATTTAAGTAAATTACATCAATTCAGAGATGGTCATCACTGATCCAAAGTAACTAAATTCTTTTTTTTTTCTTTCAAGTTCTATGCATTTTAATGGTCTCTGCCTCTGCAAGTAACAAGAAGGTCCTGATTTTAAAAAAAAACCTGCTTCAAATCTCTGCTTTAAAGCTCTGTTCGTAACCTCTGAAGGGATGGAGCTCACTCCTGAAGTTAAGTAAACAAATTCAGATGGCAGACCGCATTCATTCAGAAACATGCTTATTACTCAGCAAAAAGGCATTTAACACCACAAAGAAGCCAATAGCTGAGAGCTGAGCTGCTACATCAAATCTTCAATGGAATCCAATATCCCCACCTGTGGGCTGCCTAGAGATAACCTGTAATTGTGTCCCCCAAAAATTCAATTACCAGAAGAGAAGAAAACATATTGACTCTCTTTCATAAGAAATGAAGTCACAGAAAGTGTCCTTCAGTATGGACCTAATATACTTGAAGCAGAGTTTATCCTATTTGATGCCCAGTAACAGCCTGACCCTTTCATGTATGAATGTGGTACATGCAAGATAGATTTATCATTTACATCTAGGTGACCATGCACACCCTTTTCCACGTACTCACCCTTCCTGGTCACCAGCAGTAAAGCAAACAGAATTTGAATATATAGGACAAATACTCTGTTTTTTCAGAGTAATGAGATTATACTGTTCTACTGGATGGTTAAGGCCAAGATAAAGCAAGACCTATATATAACAAGAAATGTAACTTTTGTATCTGACAAGGTCGGTCAAATCCCCTCAAGAATTACCCTGAAACCCTGTACTGCAGTTTGTAGATCCTTTGTCAGTGTCAGTCATGTGCATGAGTCGCTGCCATTCCTTGACCAATTTGCTCTCTGTGAAAGCCTGAAAGTTTTCTCTCAAGGTGACTCTCCTTAGACATACTCTACATCATTGATCACTTTCTTCTATGGCCCCATAATCTCCTTGAACAGATTTGAGTCACAACTGAGTTACAAGATTTTATGGTACAAGTTATCTTGGGTATAAAAAGTAAAGCCATAATAATAGGCTGAGCTGTAAAAGGCTCAAGTCAAGAACTTCTGAATTGTCAGTCATGCTAATACCCCACTACCATTATAGACTACTGTGTGCTATTGGATTACTTTGCTGAATTCACACACCCACAATATATGAATGGCAATGGAATACATATCTTTTACAAAAGTAAACAAAAATGGGGGACATAAACAAAGGACTACTTTGTAGTGAAAAGTGCATAGATATCAGCTACTTTCTCTAAGTTCAATGAGAAGAAAGTTTTGAACTAACAGTGTCTAGACAAGATTTGTCTGCATCTTGTACTAAGAATAACTACTATGAAGACAACAATATGCGATGTATTAATTATTGCAACTGTCCTATATCTTGTTTTGAAACTAAATGCTATCCCACACAAGCTACAGGGCATCAAGGGTACACTGAAATGAGGTAAGATGCACACAGAAATACAATGCTATTTCTCCTCCCTGGAATCTGTGTGTCTCTGATAGTATATCTACTTCTTTCTCAATAAAATTATTTAAAGGAAAACAAAAGGGTGAGATTTTCAGTATCAGTTTCCCATCACAACACACGACAGTGTCATCACAATCATAAAAGTAACCTGCATGAACATTAAGCGTACTCAAAATTCTCTAAAACTTAAGAGTATGTAATGATCAATAAAAGTGTGAATCCTTTGGGGAATATCTTAACACATTTTCAAATGGAAACATAATACTGCCCCTAAGTTATTAATAAGGAGAGATTTTCCATCTCCAGCAGGGAGCTTAACAACTTCTAAGTCATTCCTTGCAAATATTCATCAATTGGTTGACTACCCCAGTGGGCAGGATTAAAAGGTATAGAGACTGCTCTTCAAGTAGGCTGGGAGACCTCTGTGACAACAAAGGGCCCCATAAACTTTGGACAATGAGAAGGTTCTACACCTTTTAGCTCTAGGGTAAAGGCAGTTGAAGATTCCTAATTCAATGGAATGCCCATCTCCAGCAAAACTAACCAAAGAAGTGGAATAGAAATGAACAACCCTTTTGTATCTGTATATTCAAAATAGTTAGGGTAGATATACAGCTCCATTCTCTTAATTCAATGAATAGAGAGGTTGTTATAATAGTGTTTGAGACAGACTATCATCTCTGCGACTTGTACAATGAATGACCAGTCTGACAAGAATATGCAATGTATTAATTCTTGAAAATGTGTTAGTAATCAGTTGTGAAACTGTCTCATTGATATTTGTTTCTCAATAAAATTATTTTTAAAAAATAATGCATGGTCAAATGTCCCTGCTTTTCCTTCCAAATACACTACAGATAGGGTGTATGACTTGGTCAGATATTGCATAGGAAGATTTGAGAAAAGATGATGTCTCTGAAACCAAGAAGATATTTGGTCAAATAAACAGCTAGGAAGTCTTCATTACACATGTAAAACACACATAGGGCAGGGCATCAAGGGTAGACTGAGAGGGGTCAAGACGCATGCCCAGGAATAAAATGCTATTTCCCCTCCCTGCAATCTGTATGACTCTAGAAACACCCCACTGCTTCAGTCTTATCTGTCCTGCATATAAAATGTTTTCAGAATAACTGCAGAACTCTTTGTAAACCTTACTCCAGGTTGTGGATCCAGGAGAAAATGAAACCTGGGAGATTGGCGTCATTGAAAGGGCTGGGGGTCCCATCCTGTGACCTCTGCCAACCAGGTGATTCTGTGACAGATACAATAGCATTTACCACTCATAAATCTAGCAACATCCTCTTCCTACCAGAGACTGCTTGCAAACTAGTATGTGTTATTGAGGTGTTATGTATTTATATGTACATTATATGGGCCTAAAAAGTAATTCCATGGCTGCAGACAAAGAATGCGATCACTAACAGACCTTTAATCACCTCCTGAGACCACTCAAAACTGTACTTCTCTACTCCTTGCCTGGATGATCTCAGAAGGTCAAGGTTGCATGTTGCCCTAGCAACAGTGGATAGCATCCCTACTACCTGAAGCTACCCAAGGGCTGCAGGCTCTGCAGCACTGTAAGTGCTTACGATATTATTCCAGTTGCTGGGGCAACGCACAGCCTTGCACCAAGGAAGGTGGGTAACTGCAGTCAGTTTCTAACCATCTTGCTTTTAGCAGTCCATGCTGGCAAGTGCATTTATCACTGCATAAATTCTGTGAACAATTTGGGATCTTAAAGAGTTGTTAATCATGTGTTTTCATTTTAAAAAGCTCTTAAATGGTTCACCTTTAGCACCTGAAACATAGTGCTTATCTATGAAAAAATAAAAACAGGTTTATTATTGCTCCATTTTAAATGAAATTGCCACCCACACTAAAATATGCCAAAGTAACTCTTCTAACTCTTCTAATTCTTCTCCAGACTCTCTGCCCCCCTAATCAAGCCAACAGATTTTTCAGGTTTCTCTCTGTTATATCTACAGGGGGAAAAAGGAAAATGTCTTAAGATAATATTGGATCTTTAAAAGTAGATTCATAAAAACAGAGAAATCCTGTTCCCCATTTGAGTCATCCTTGATTGGCTTTCTTTTAAAATGCATCCTCTGTCTTTCTTATATCCAAGGGCTTTAAAATTTAAATGTTCATGAACACCAGCTTTATTAAAATTAGGGCTTGGGGAAATGACTCGGAAAAGGGAAAAAAGAATACTACCCAACCATTTAAAAGATGCTAATTAATGAAATCATAAAGCCCAGAGAGGACGTTTGATACAGCAAGGGTTTCTCTACCAAGGAGGAATGGAGTTAATCTAAAAACCAAAAAGAAATCCAGAATAAAATAAAATTGAAGTATATTAACCCAACTCTTCCCTCAGGTGAAGGAAGATCCTCAGGTGTTTTGTTATATTGCAAGAATTTGAGTTTGCCTGCTTATGAACTGAGCACATTAACATTTTCTGATACAGTTCCACTCCAGTCTGTTAGCTATTGGAAATCTGCCTTCCATCAATCCCACCACTGTTTGCCCACACTCTAAAGAGCAAGTTAAATTTGACTTTATCTTCTGCAGGGACATATATATCTATTTTTTTTGGGGGGGGCAGAACCAAGGATTGAACTCAGGCCCTTGTGCTTGCCAGGGAAGCACTTATTCTGAGCCATCTCCCTCGCCTGACTTTGTCTTCTGATTGTTGCATTCTGTGATGGCCTTTCCTCATGTTCTATAGGAGTCATCTCTCTCTCTCTCTCTCTCTCTCTCTCTCTCTCTCTCTCTCTCTGTTTCCCTCTGTCTCTTTCTCCTTCTTTCTCAAATCACTGTGTGTCAAAGCTTGTAACCCTCCACTTACCCCAAAATGGATTACTTAGTATGGAAATAAATTAATAACCCCAACCCTATAACAGAAAATCAATTTTTGGGGCATGATAATGATTTATTAATACTTGTATATGAAGCAAATGATTCTTCTGGTGTTTAATGAAGGTGCTAGGGTGGAGGAAAGTTTTGTGCTGGGGAAACAATGGCATGAGCCCCTGGGCAACTGCTGGGGAAAAGAGCAAAAGTGATCCTAAGCTTGTTGGTCAACATCAAAACTCTCACAATAGGGTTTGGAAGAGGACTATGTGATAAATCTGCCGCTCTATAAATGCCCAGTTCTAACTTCACTTGCTAGACCAGATCCGGCATGTTATAGCCCTGTAGATTTAAGGGTAGTATTAGCAAAAGAGGACCCCTGTACCTTTGTGCATGAAATTCTGTCCTGTAGGGTGTGCTTCCTCTTCCTTCTTTTCCACTTTTCTAGCCTTCAGTGAAAAAGTAGCTTTTAAAGTAGCTAAAGTTTCTTAATGTCAGATACCTTGCTTTATATAGTTCATGCATATTCACCAAATTCCTGTCAAGTACATATTCTATTTCCTGCATTTCAAACAAGGAGCCTGAATCTTGGAGAATTTAAGTTGTTGACACTGGGTTGCACAGGTTACAAATAATCAAGCAAGTTCCATTGACAATGGAACTACAGAATAATGTACAGGACTACAAGATAAACCCTGAGAGCACTTCAATGACCACATAGGAAATATAAAGTTCTTGTGTTGGTATATAAGTCTTGATCTACCTAGGTCTTAACCATCCAGCAGAAAAGTAGAAAAATGAAGTATACATCGTGAGCCCATAATATTAAGGTGAGCTATAAATGGATATGGTCGACAATTTCTTTGAATAATTCACTATGGTTGCAGAATGCTGGACTGTGTTGGATTGTGGTGTCGAGTTCAAGCACCTAAGTTAGTTGAATGTCAGTGGAGTGCCCACTTTTGACAGGTGTAGACAAAGGAAGGGTTGTAGAAAGAAAAAATCATGATGTGTGTGTATAGGCAGTACAGTTGGGATAGATAACGCTGTGCTTCTACATAATTCTATGAGAGGCAAGATCTGCACTAATGGTGGTTGGACAGGATATTATGTCGGTTTTTAGTACTATGGTCATCCACTCGGTAAACAATTATTGAATTTTTGATATAATTCAGGTATAAAAAAATAAGATAAGTAAGCAACTACACTCTTAATTCACTGATAAGAGATATCTGCTAAAATAATATCTGTAAATATAATATCATGTATGCACCTTGTACAATACCAAAACGTTATGAAAACAGTTTGCAATGTATTAATCCATCGAATGTGTATGGTTAAGGTGTCTTGAAACTGTCTGATTGACATTTGTATTTTAATAAAATAAAAATAAATGAAAAAAAAATAATAGTGAAAAAAAAAAATAAAACTTATTTTTCCTTTAAAAAAAAAAACAAATAATCAAGCAAGGATTTATCCACAGCAAGCTTATATTCTTATAGACCATAATATACATAGTGCAAAGTTTTCTCTTTCTGAAGCTTTCTGCCTCACCATAAAAAAATGGCTCTCTCTCAGTGTCTCAGTACCCAAATATTTCACATAATCTTCTCTAACAATATTCACTTGTACTGTCATCCCTAAACTGGGTGCAATGTTATTGTCGGGCCCCATATACTCAGAGTTGGGACTAAATCAGAGGAACAGTGAGATCTCACAATTCAATTTTAAAGGTTGAGCCTTTTTAGCCACACCCTGCTTGGGGAGGACGTAAGAAGGGCACAGACACTTGTGACACAGTCTGCTGACCACAGGTGGTAGACACTGAACGGCACCCTTCACATGAGGAATGTCATGGAAGATAATGAAGGCAGCTATCTGGGATGATGAAACAGTTATTTGTGGAATTTTCTTGTAGGTCCAGACTATCGGTGTGTGTGTGTGTGTGTGTGTGTGTGTGTGTGTGTGTGTGTTCCAAACAAACAACTCATTATAACTTTGAATAATGAAAGAAAGGATAATGTTTTATAGGATGCTGACAAAAATTATCTAGGGAATGTTTTGATTCAACAGACCCAAGAATCCCAAAAGGTTTCTGCTGTCAATGCTGCCTTTGTTGTGACCAGAATCTTTTTGGTGTGAAAAGGGAGGCCCTGAACATGTTAGACTATTTTATCTGAACCTCTAAGTAGCTCACAAAGACTGAGTCTTGGTATTAAATGTCTTCTAGGAAAGATTGAGTTATCAGGTCCTAGAGGTGAGAAGCAAGTTTTGTGTTGGTTGTGCTGGACCCACAGGTCCTGGGACCTTTGGGACAGTAGTGACACTATGGGTCACTTTTGAGCATCAGCCACAGATCAATTTATCCACAGATGCTTCACTCAAAGGCTGGTGAGGGACATATAGAGTCACAGAAAAGGAGAGACCAAAGGCAATGGGAAGGGATTTAGTCCAACTCTCTTATTTGGAGGGCCCCAGAGAGAACATCAGAATTGCTAGAGTACTAGCAAAGTGGCCATCACACAAGTCATTTAATGATAAAAGCAAAGCCAATTAGACAAATACAGCTTTAGGGATTTTGAGGATCTGGTAATAAAACAAAACTTTAGAAAAAAAGGTCAGTTTAACTTAGCACCTATGCAAGCATTATGCTTGCCTCTTCTTGATAGCATATAGGAGATTACTGGCCTCATGATATTTTGACACTTAGGGTGAAAAGGACTTAATTAGATTTTGGAGAGTGAGACTAGGCCTACATCAGACTTACAAAGGAGAACCAAGAATTATGAATAGAAAATACCTGTTGCTACAAGAGACAAACCTGCAAAGGGTAGTGTTAAAGATGAGAAGAGAGAGGATGAGAAGAGAAATGGACAGACAAATAGCCATGATGAAGAAGAACATGAGAATAAATAACACTTAGAATAATATAGGGTTAGACAAAAATGTCTACACTGTCAAATAACCTGAGAATACTTGAGCAAATTATTTAGCCTTTCTGATTTTGATTCAATAACTGCATACTGCAAAAATGCCTTTATGAGTTTGTCAAGGAATGCAATAAATTAGAACATGAAAAAAAAAATCATCTACCAACTACAAAATGACATAAACATATTAAACTCTATGGAGAGTAGAAGAAAGAAGGAAAGAGTTGTTAAAGAGAAATTGGGTTTCTTCACAGACTGCAAGACTGCAAGATATAGTTGTGGTCAAGCTTTCTCTTAAGGGACTAAAAGAAGATGAATTGCCCAAGTCTGTTGGAAACTCAACAATGGATTTAATTATACAGACTTTATTATATTTGTACATAATAAGTACAATAACATAACAGCACTGTAATTATCCTATTGGGTCATGTCAGTGCCAACCCAAAGGCTAATATTGCCGTTAGTAATTACACCAGCCAAATTTCACATTTGTAAACTGTTTTTGGAAAAAGTCATGATAGCTCCACACTAAGGCCTTATTTAGTCATCTGAG
>PVKA01039841.1:0-19185 GCA_004027165.1 Ctenomys sociabilis
AGGAGGAGGAGAAAGAGGAGAAGGAGAAGAAGGAAGAAGGAAGAAGGAAGAAGAAGAGAGGAAAGGGGAAGAAAAGGAGGAGGGGGAGAAAGAGAAAGAAGGAAAAATAACTGTTAGTAGAAAAGTGGAGGAAGTAAAAATGTTCAGCGGCATAGAACCACATCAATGTGAAGACATCTGGGAAAGGATTAGTTGCTCATTTACCTCTGGGTCACAGGGAATTAGGGGAAGAGCCAATAGAATGTGGTCCTTGGGAGGATGCGTGCTGCCATCCTGGGAATACTCTTGAATGCAAAACCTAGAATTGGGAACATTGTTGGAGAGAGACAATAAGGCCATTGTGTGAGCAATGTAGAAACTAGGTTGCAGAAGGAGAGATAAAATGGATATTAGGTCATTTATGATAATCGAGAAGAAGATGATAGAAATAGTAAGGAGCAAGGTAGCAGGAATTGAGGACAGAAGATGGTTTTGAAAACTTGAAATGAAAGATTTGGATTCTGTGGCTGCACAAGTTTAGGATGAATGGAAAGCATAGAATGATAAAGAAGAGTAATATATATCACAAAGCCACATTCTGGCTTGATTAAGCAGAGTTTAAGTGCTGTGGAGAACTCTTGAGCAATCACATCAAATCCTGGCTTAAAACCTTACATAAATTTTCCATTAATGCTATATTAGAGAAATGGCTCAAATAATTATTTTTATTTTAAGAGAATAGAAAAAGAATAGTTAAGATATTAGAAAGGATATACAATTTCACCCCCACCCCCAAGATGATAGATATTCAACAATGGTTGTTAAGCTCTTCGATGTAGTTGTTCTGATTACCAGGCGTGAGCAGATAAAACTGGTCAAAATAAAAATTTAAGATTAACTGCTGCCTTAAGAAAACCAATAGAAATTATTAATTGCCTTAGCTATCCTGTACATGTACATACATGAATTTTTCCCTTTCTTTTTTCTTTCTTTTTACTCTTGCTCAAATTGTTCATTCTTTTTGAGCAATTTCTTTTACTTTTACTATATCTATTGTGCCCTTCAGATTTGATTTACTCTATCCAGTTCTAACACTGGGGGAAAAATACAGTGTTTGTACTCGTGGGTGTGATTTACTTGATTTATGAATATTGACTCACATGGGGGCCAGGGAGATAGCTCAGTAGAATAAGCACTTGCCTCACATGTTTTTACTTTTCTCTACATCCCTGCTGTTTTCACAGCATCTTCTCATTGCCTTCATGATGAGACAGTCTACCCTCCTATGCCTAGAATCTGAGTTTGAACTGCAATGTAAATCACTACTTTGGTTAAGCAAATGAGATGCCAGCGACAGTGGAGCCTGACACACTTCTTCCTGCACAGTTATACTCCCATCATCATCAGAGTGGACTTTCCTAGATTACTCCAGAGGGCCTCATGTGAGGAGATATGCAGGTATGTGCTTTCCTACCCAACATGTTGGAGTCAGGCCCATTCTCGAAAAAGCCCCCAGCTGAGGCTCAGCCATGTGACAGAGACCATTCAAACTGAATGAAGCAAAGCCGCGGTCAATTAAGCTCAGATAAACTCAACTGAGCACAAATAAGATTAACTGGACAGAGCTAAGGCTGGTTGAACAAGGATGAGATCAAGTAAAAACTGGATCTACTGAGCACAACTGAGATCAATTAGCCATTCCCAGGTGACCTTTTAAACGTGTCATCTGTAATTAATTTATAATTGGGATGTGTGCCCCAAGATGTGGGCTATTACTATTCAGTAATAGATACAAATATTTCTTTTTTTATCTTTAAATTGAAAGTAATACTTCATTTTATTTTTTTAATTTAATTTAATTTTATTGAGGAACAAATATCAATGAGTTTCAAAGTTGATTAATAGGACAATTTCAATAATTCATACTTTTTACAATGTATCTTCATAGTGGTTATCCATAGTACAAGAAGCAGACAGGGTCTCCTGTCCAAACGCTATTAGTACAGATCTTTTTTCTCATAGAATTAAGTGAAAGTAGCTGCATGTCTATCCTAACTATGCTGTGTATACAAATATAAAATGGTCCTTCCTTTGTATCCCTTTTTTTTGTTTAGTCTGGTCGGAGATGGGTATTCTATTGGCATTCAATTATTATACATGCTTGAATTTAGCAAAACACTCCAACATAGTCCAGCAGTCCACAGTAGTAGTGGGTTATCCACAGAATTTGTTGACTTGAGCCTTTTACAGCTCAGCATATTAATATGGCTTTACTTTTTATACTTTTCTGCTATCTGGTTAAGAAGAAGACAAAGCAAGACCTATATAACAAGAAATGTAACTTTTGTATCTGACAAGGTCAGGCAAGTTCCCTCAGGGTTTATCCTGTAACCCTGTACCGCACTTTGTAGATCCTTTGTCAGTGTCAGCCATGTGGTTGAGTCATGGCCATTGCTTGACCAATTTGCTCTCTGTGAAAGCCTGAGAGAATGTTTCCTCTCCATGTGACTCTCCTTAGGCACACTATACATCATCAAGCACATTCCACTGTGGCTCCATAATCTCCTTGATCAGAAAATTTGGGGCACTACTGACTTACATGCTGCTCCAGGTTCTCCTATGTCATGAGTCTTCCCTGACCTTGAAAGGCTAGGGACAGAATGTTGGCTGATATTGTAGCCCTTCCTTTTCTCCAACTTTTGATATGTGAACTTAGGTTGTTAATCCTCTGGAAGTGAAGCTGATTGCTACCCTGCAGCATATGCAGTTTGGTTTACCCTATCTGTCTAAATATTAATACATCAATACTTGGTGAGAAATACCTGTTCCATGTTATATCTCAGATGTTTGATATTTAGATAGATACAAATGTTTCATTACATCTTCCATGAAACATTGTTTTCCTTAACATAACCTACAGTTTTGGATGAGTTGTCTTTTCATGAGATTTCTCCTTAGTTTTTAAGGTCTAGCCACATTGATATTCTTTCAGATCTCCAATACATTGTACAGCACTCTCTACCCTTGTGTTTTGCATGTCTCTTTGTTAGGATTGCACTTCATCTTTCTATACACAAATTTGGTACATATCACTAATTTTTATACATTGTTCAATATCCAACTTGGTGTATATTTTCCTGGGGAAATGCTGATTCTTATGTCAAAGTTAGCTTCTTCTCATATTTTCCCCTCAACATCTTATACTTTTTATTTACAACCTTTGCTATAACCTTAAGTTAATGGCTATCTATTTAGTATTAATTTGTGTAACTGTAATGTGAATACTTGTTTTCTTCCTAACACAGTGTTGATGCTCACAAAACAAAGCAAAAAAGACAAATGGAATTAATGAATATTAAAATGGGTGTAGGACTTGAGGTTCTAGCCTATACACCAGAGTAATTATCTGTAAAATTGTTATAATTTAGGGACAGCCAGCTAAGTTTTCTAGCATCTACCAAGGAGGAAAGGAGACAGGAAATCTGCCTGAGTTGTTGCACATGCCAAAGAAACTTCACAGCTATCATAGTGTTTTCCACTACCAAAACAGGGACTGAAGAAACCCCTAGGGAAGGCAGCCAGCCCTCACTCCCAGGGGAAATATTCAGGATCAAGTTTGGCAAGATTCTCACAAGATTCTATGCCTGCACCTGCAGTTGCTTGTAGACATAAAATGTTTTGCTCAAAAGATTCCACCCACAGTTAACCAAATGGGCACACTGGGGTGCTTTACTGAATTTCAGCAAAAGTCTATCAAATCCTATGTTTTCTATGACTTCTCTTCCTCTGATAATCATCACTGTCAGGATATCAGTTTGAATGGAGACACTCCTGCTCTTTCTCATTACTTTGTTTTTTGTTTTGGTGGAACCAGCTATTGAACTCAGGCCCTCGCACTTGCCAGGGAAGCGTTTATTCCACTGAGCCATCTTTCCGTCCAAATTGCTTTTTTTTTTTTTTTTTTTTTTTAGCAGAATGAGGGATTGAATTTAGATCCTTGCGCTTTCCAGGGAAGAGCTTATTCTACTGAGCCATCTCCCCTACCTCTGCAGTTTCTGTAGCCTTGTGGAAGTCTGTCAACAGATGGGTGGGTACTTTGCCAACTTCTGCATCGGCAGAGAGAACTCTGGACAGCCCTTGCAGATTATCCTCTCCTTCCTTCACTTACCTTCTCATTTACTTTCTCCTTTTTTATTTATTAATTTTGTTGAGAAACAACAAGGAGACATTTTCGAAACAGGTTAGTGGGACAGTTACAACAATTAATACATTGCATATTGTTGTCTTCATAGTAGTTTTTGATAGTACAAGATGGAAACATGAAATCCTGTCCAAACGCTATTAGCACAAATCTTTCTTCTCATTGAATTAAGAGAAAGTAGCTGTACATCTATCCTATTTTCTATATAAAGATACAAAATGATCATTTGTATCACCCTTTTTGGTTTAATTTTTTTCAGAGATGGGAATTCCATTGCCACTTAAATATTGTAGGTGTGTGAATTCAGCAAAATAATTCAATATAATCCAGTAGTCCATAATAGTAGTGGGTTATCCATAGGACTGGCAATGTCAGAAGTTGTTGACTTGAGCCTTTTACAGCTCAGCCTATTAATATGGTTTTACTTTTTATACTTTGTTTTTATACTTTTCTGCTGGGTGGTTAAAACTAAGATAAAGCAAGACCTGTGTAACAAGAAATGTAACTTTTGACAAAGTCAGTCTACTCCACTCAGGAAAAGTTTGTAGTTGTTTTTGGGGATTTTTTTGGCAGTACTGGGGATTTAACTTAGGACCTTGCACTTGCCATGCAAGAGCTTTTTAAACTCAGCTATCTCCCTGGCTCTCATTTACTCTCTTGACAAACAATGATCAAGAATATAGTTGGAAAATGCCAGCCAAATAGCTCAGCGGACTAAAGTGCCTGCTTAGGTGAGTACAGCAGCCAGGGTTTGATCCCTGGTGTGCCATTCTGGCCCACCCTGCAAGTGCATTGAGACGTGAGTTAGACTGATTTAGTTTTTTCAGAGATGGGTATTCCATTGCCATTTAAATGGAATATCATTAAATGGCATGGTGGTGGTGGTGCATGCCTATAATCCCAGCTTTTGGGAAGCTGAACACAGGTGGATCACTACAAGTCAGATTTAGGTAGTGTGACCTTGTAGACCCTATGGACCCTGTACTAAATATTAAAAAAAAAAAGAATATAGTTGTATTAGGAGCAACCTATAAAGGAAATGGAAATGCAATGCTAAATTCTCAGGATTTTATGAAACAACTTGAAATTAGACATTCGAAATCTCCCAGTATACCTGAAGTATTCAAAATCCCTCTCTATGGTCCCAAAGTCCTAAAATATCTGCCTTCCCACTCTTTCTTATGGTTGGTTTTCTTTCATTCTTTCCCCAACAACTATTTTCAAAACATCTTAGAATTTTCTGATGCTCAAATGTTCTGAGTTAGTGCAAATTCGGTTCTCTTTTGCCTGAACGAAGTTTCCCTAGATATGAAAGTCCTTGACAGTTGGGGTTCAACTCAAATGCCTCCCCCTAAATGGCCTTTCCTGAGAACTTGCATGCTCCACAACTACCTTCTACTATAACTCATGCTTTATTTCTTCATTCTGCTTTCTCACTGATGAATAGCCTGCCCATGGCTGTGAACCTAATGCTTCAAATAGGGCCTGGAACATGACGAATCTCAGCAAATATCTGCTGAGCAAGTTCCACTCTCATATGAGAGATGCATGTGAAAGCTACTCAAATCAGCCTGGTTTTCATGGAGGTTAGGTTGGGCATTAGTCATTCATCTGCTTTGAATTACGAATACTAGGCTGAAAAGATTATATCAGTCATATATACAGAATGAGTGGATATCCAATAAATACATTTTATTTTATTATTTTATATTATTTTATTAATTTTATTGAAAAACAAATAGCAATGAGACAGTTTCAAAACAGGTTAATAGGACAGTTACAATAATGAATACATTGCACATTGTTGTCTTCATAGTAGTTATTTATAGTACAAGATGCAGACATGATATCCTGTCCAAACACTATTCGTACAAATCTTTCTTCTCATTGAATTAAGGGAAAGTAGCTGTATATATATCCTATTTTGTATACACAGATGCAAAACGCTCCTTCATTTGTATCATCTTTTTGTGTTTAGTTTTGTCAGAGATGGGTATTCTGTTGCCATTTAAATACTGCAGGTGTATGAATTCAGCAAAATAAACCAATATAGTCCAGTAGTCCATAACAGTAGCAGGTGAGCTGCATGACTGGCAATGTGAGAAGTTCTTGACTTGAGCCTTTTACAGATCAACATATTAATATGGCTTTACTTTTTATACTTCATGTTTATATTTTTCTGCTGCATGGTTAACACCAAGATAAAACAAGACCTACATAACAAAAAAATGTAAGGGCTTTAATATCAAAATAAATTTTTACAATCAGTTGCTCTAGACATGTTGCAATTATAGCCCATTATTTCAATAGTAAATACAAAGAATTTTACTCCCCAAAATTGTATTTGTTGATTCTTTTCAGTCAGAGTAAAGCTAAATTTCATAGTATCTTCCACTTTAAACTTAAAATTTTATGTTTCTCCATTCTTTAAAGGTTTCTCTTTTTCTTTCAATTATAAAGGACATGTTTTGTCATATGTCAAGAAATGCTATGAGTCAAGTATCAATTTTCTTTAGAATAACACTGTGAATCAATAATATCTATTACTAACAAACATATAATATGTTGTGATGAATACAAATGCCAATAAATTTTGTAGTTACACAGGGTGATCAAAAATATGGTGAATACCTAACTTTTTTTTATCTTTCATTTTTATTATTTATTTATTTTTTTAAATTGAAGAACAAATAGCAACAAGACAGTTTCAAGACAAATTAACAGGACAGATTCAATACTTAATACATTGCAAATTGTTTTCGTAATGGTTTCATATTGTCCAAGGTACACACATGATATACTTACAGACACTGCTATAGCAGATGTCTGCAATCAGTGAATTAAGAGAGTGTAGCTATATACTTATTTTATTTTTTCTAAAGCTGAATTATAGAGCAGTTTCAATAATTAACACTTTCTACTTTGTTATCTTCCTAGTCGTTGTCCATAGTACTAGAAGCTGACATAATATCTTGTCCAACCACTATTAGTGTAAATCTAGCTTCTCATAGAATTACACAGCAGTATATCATATTTATCCTAACTGTACTATTTATACTCACACATCATGGTTCTTCCTTTGTATACCCCTTTTTTTGTCTAGACCTGTCAAAGATAGGCACTCCATTGTCATAGGTGTCTGAACTCAGTGACACAATCCAACACAGTCCAGCATTCCACAACAATAGTGACTTATCTGAAGAAGTTGTCGACCATAGTCATTTACAGCTCAACTTATTATGGCCCGCGGTGTATACTTCATTTTTATATTTTTCTTCTGGATGGTTAAGACCTAGATAGAGCAAGACTTATATACCAACACATGTACTTTATGTTTCTTATGAGGACAGTGAAGTCCCCTCAGGGTTTATCTTATAGTCCTGTACCTTATTCTGTAGATCTTTTGTATGTGTCATCCATGTGGATGAGTCACGGCCAATGCTTGACCAGTTTGCTCTCTGTGAGAGCCTGAGAGAAAGTTTTCTCTCCATGTGACTCTCCCCAGGCACACTATAGAACTTTGATCTCTTTCCTCTGTGGCTCCATAATCTCCTTGTTCAGAAAATTTGGAGCTTGACTGAGTTTCATGATGTTGTAGTACAGGTTCTCCTATACCCTGAGTCTTCACTGACCTTGAAAGGCTAGGGCCAAAATGGTGGCTGGCCTTGTGGCTCTTCTATTTCTCCAACTTTGGTCTGTGAACTTAGGTTGTTAACCATCCAGAAGAAAAGCTGATTAGTATCCTGCAGCATATGCCATTCACTTTGCCTTATCTGACTCAGTTGATTTTAGTTGCTGTTGTACGTTTCCATTTGTATTTCTGCTTTTCGCTTCTTATATTAGGGAGGCTATATGATATTTACACATGCGTGTCTGGTTTATTTCACTTATGAGTATATGTTCAAGTCACATCCACTTCAATATAAATGCTTCAAGCTTATCATTCTTAATAGCTGGGTAATACTCCATTATATAGAAATACCATATATTTTTCAACCATTCCTCATGTGATGGACATCTTAGTTGTTTCCAAGATTTTTCTATCACACATTGTGCTGCTATAAACATAAGTACACATATGTCACTATGATACAATGTTTTCAGTTCCTCTGGGAAAATTCCCAGTAGGGGGATAACCAGCTTGAATGGGATTTCCAGTCCTACTCTTTTGAGGAGTCTCCACACTGACCTCCACAATGGTTGTACCAGTCTACATTCCCACCAGCAGTGGAGAAGTGTTCCCTTTTCCCCACAACCTCTCCAACAGTTGTTGTTGATTTCTTTATGATAGCCATTCTTTCTGGAATGAGATGGTATCTCAGTGTTATTTTTATTTGCATTTCACGAATGACTAGCTATATGGAGCATTTTTTCATATATTTATTCGCTTCTTTAATTTCATCCTCTGAGAGGTGTGCATTCATCTCAGATGCCCATTTCTGAATTGGGTCTTTAAATTTGAGGGCCCTGTTATATCTTAGTTGTTTATACATTCTAGACAGCAGATCTTTGTCTGATTGCTTATTAGTTAGGATTTTTTTCTAAATTTCTGGGTTGTCTTTTCACTTCATTGACAATTTCTTTTGACGTGCAGAAGCTCCTCAAGAAGAGTTCATCTCAGTTGTTGATTCTTTCAAGTATTTCCTGTGGAAATATATGTTTGTTCATGAACTCTTTACCTGCCCCTATGTCTTCAAGAGTTCCTCCTACTTTCTCTTCCAGGAGATTGAGTATTTCTGTTTTAATGTTTAGATCTTTAATCCATTTTGACTTTAGCTTAGTGTATGGTGATAGGGCTGGGTCAAGTTTTAGTTTTCGGCATGTAGAAAACCAGGTTTTCCAGCAGCATTTGTTAAAGAGGATATGTTTTTTCCAGTAAGCTTGTTTGACCCCTTTGTTGAAGATCAGATGCCTGATAAGTTCAATCTGTCTAGTGCTGAAGGATATGATTTTAATGATAACTGTAACTTGCTGAGTAACTTGCAAGTATATAATTTTGTGACACAAATCAACTTAGAGCTTCTGGTGAGAGTGAATTGATTTATAATACCTGAATATGTATCAAGAGCCTCAACAATATTTTCTTTTTAAGAATGTACACCCTCTTTGTTTGGTGAGTGAAACTGAAAGCATATGATCTTTGTATCATTATTGGCCTCTTCATTTAATTTCGTGCGTTAAGTGTTATCTTGGCCTCATCTTTCTGGAGCAGGACCCTGGGAATGCTGAAATCTAGGGTGAGTGCTGGCTTCTATTGTTGCTGGGAGACTTGTGAATATCTCTGTTGATGAAGAGGCCCCTTATTGTGCCAAGCACTGGGACAAGGTAGGTAAAAAGTGCTGAGTATAGAGGAGGGCTACCTCTATAGCTACCCCGGATGACAGGGAGGGCTCCTTGAGGAGGAGCCCATGGAAGAATGGCAACGAGTTGAGAGAGAGAGTTTTGAGGGAGTGTCTCAGGAAGAACCGAAGTGAAGCCATATAACCAAGACTCTTATGGCTTGCCCCAGGCACTCAGCATAGTGCTGTATGATTGGAATCAAGAAATATGAGCTGGGAGTAACATGGACAAGATGAGGATGATGTTATGTGGCCCAATAGTGCAGGTCTTAGGAGCCATCATAAGGATTGGACTATCTCCTAAGAGCAACAATAAAGTTGCAAAGAGTCTTACAAGGGAAACCAACATGGCCAGATTTATACTTTAGAAAAAAAAATCTCTCAGGATATGGCAGTGATTGGAGGGTATTCAGGAATCTATGAGAGAGATGTGGGTGACACAGAGACTGAGCACTAGGTTGAAGAGACATGGAAAGACTTACAAATATGTAGTAGATGGATTAGATGGAAATTAAGATGGGAACAGTGATGAAGGGAAGAGGTGACTATAGGAAAGACTAGGTATCCTGCTTGACTTCTTGGTAAATGCACAGGTTTAGAATAACCTCATGTTCTTCTGGGACATCCAAATAAAGATGTCCAGGAGACTTTTGAAGCAGTAGTCCTAAACTCAAGAGAGAACTAAGAGAGAAATGTCAACCTTAGTGTAATCAACATAGAGTTTTTGAGGCCATTAAAATATGCAAAATATAGCAGAGGGAAATGTTAAATCCACACTGAACTTTGGTCCATCAGAACCATTAAAACTTCAGTGCTTAAGGAGAGATAAGATGAGCAGTCCTGAAGAAGAAAGAGATGGAGCATCTAGAGGAATGAAAGGTCTATGTTTTGCCAGAGAAGGCAAGGAAGGGGGATTTTCAAGTCATCAGGATTCATGGTATAAAGGTGAGAAAAAGGAGTACAGAAGACTTTACTTATTGCTAGTGAAAAGGAAAAAGTACAAGAAATCTAGTCCTTTATAGATCTTTGTTCTTTTTGAAACTGCTTAGCTGTGTAACAGCATCACAGTTCTGTGATTACTTTCCTGTCACCATGAAAGGGTAATGAAGCATACAGGATACCTGATTGGACCAAGGTCTATGATCACTGATTTAGCCTTGTAACTGATGATCATTAATCTAGCCCTGTCCCATGACTCATTCTGCTCGCGAATCAGAGAACTTCTGGGATTTTCTATATTACCTTTGCACCTCCTGCTTATGCAGCACATAGAAGTCCTAAGCCATTAAAAACTTGCTGCCTGGTTTTGTTGAGGGAGCCATCCCAGCTAGGGACACCGGTGTAAAAGAAATCTGCTCACTGCCCCCAGACTTTCTTGGGTGTCGTTCCTCTTCTGGACTCAGTTTTGCTGTAACACTGGAGTCTTGTTCAGTGGAATCAGACAGTTCAGGAAAGTAGGTGCCAATGCTGCCTGAAGTGGGATGCAGAATGCAAGACCAAGGAATGTGGGTTGGCATTCAGAAACCTTGCTTTCAAGGTGGCTTGGCAATGGGTGTGGAGAGGGTGAGGCAATTTGTTTATTGATCACAGAGAATTTCAAGGTTTAATACAGATGCTAAAGAATGCATGAGGAAGGTAAAATGAGGAGTTTTGGAGAGATTATTAGGTGTGGTACAGGAAAATGCAGCTAGTGTGGTAGGAGAATTGAGAAGTGTGGAGAAATTTGAAATAGCTGTTCTAGAGAGTGGGAGAGAACACACACAGAAAAATGGGAGTTCTTTTTTCTGAAATCAAAGAGGCCTAGCAGAGTGGTAGAAGATGAGAAAATCCACAGCATGGGTAAGGAGAAGGGATCCTTCGCACTGCCACACCAGAAAAGAAGGGCAGATATAGATGCAACTCGCTTTGCAGATTTAGATCCTGTATTGCGAACTTGCAGGAGTTTCTGTTTAAAGTCTTCAGTTTTCTTTCCTGTGAAATAGGAGTTGAGGTTATTTGCCTAGAATGAGTGGGAGCTAGTGTGGTAGGAGAATTGAGAAGTGTGGAGAAATTTGAAATAGCTGTTCTAGAGAGTGGGAGAGAACACACACAGAAAAATGGGAGTTCTTTTTTCTTTTGAAATCAAAGAGGCCTCAGTCCAGGCTGAAGATTTTGACTTTTATTTTTAAAAATCACTTATTTATTTGGTACAGGGTCTCAAAACATAACTCGTGATCATCCTGTCTCAGCCTGCCTAGCACTGGGATTACAAGTGTGTGCCGCCACACCCTGTTTCTTGGCTGGTACACCCGAGATCAAACCGAGTCCTTGTGCTTGGTCAGGCAGGTGCTTAGGCCGCTCAGTCATCTCCCAAGCCCAGTCTTTACCTTTAATGGCCCCTACTTGTAAGGTGGTGAGATTTCCTGATGCAGGCTCAGTAGCCAGGGCATGAGCATAGAGAGGCTAGAGATAAGTATGGATGCAAAGTGGGGCTGCAACTTGTTGGCCAATGTGATGGAAGCAGTGCGGGTGTCATGCAGAGAGGCATGGCAGGAGGGGTGAACAATTGAGGAATTTGAATATCCAAGAGGATAAGGATTAACTTGGATCCAGAAGAGGAAGCCAAGAAGTCAAGGGACTTGACCTAAACTCTCTATTTTAAAGGATAGTTTTTGTAGAAGAGAACTTGAGAATCTTAACAAGATAAGAGGCAGTATTTAGAAAGTAACTGTCTTAGTTGCTCTTCTCTCATTGCTGGGACAAATGCCATCCACTCAAAATGAAGGAAGGAAAGGTTTATTTAGCTTGTAGTTACTGGAGGTTTCAGTCCATACTCAATTAGCAGAGTGGCACATGGCAGAGAGCAAACTTTCATGGCAGCTGCAGAGAGCAAAGGGAGTGGCAGAAGCTCAGGTGGCTAGCAAGCCTCTCTCCCCTCCTTACACTGTAATACACAGTATCTGAATCAATCTGAAACTCCAGAAGATGCCCCATGATTACATGAAGTTTTGAGGGGACAACTAGAAACAAACCATTACATTCTGCTCCTGGATCCCCAAAGACTCATCCTTTTATGCAAAAGGAATTTTAGCCCATCTCTAAGAGTTACCAGAAGAGTTTCACTTGGACTGTTCACTTCTGAACAGTCCAAGTCCCAAGCCTCCTCCAATATTTAAGGCAAACTCTTAGCTATGAGCCCCTGTACAAATAACAAGTTAAGCACTTCCAATATTCAGTGGTACAAGATAAACATTACCATTCCAAAACATACAAACAACCAGGGAATGCAAAGCATTGGGACCAACACAAGTCCAAAATCCAGCTGGACAAACATTAAGTCCTGTAGTTCCACATGGAACATCTGAAGCAAGCTGTGATAAATTGTGAGCTCCTTGTAGCTCCACCTGTGTGGCCCTCTTGGTGGTAGTTCCCATGGTTTCTCTCTTAGGCCAGTTTTGATCCCTCCTCCCACTTTCCCTCAGATAATCCACATTTCTGGCTTTTCCAAACTTCTGGGGTTTCTACTAACTAGGCTTCTCACTCACAGCTTTATATGCTACCCTCCCAGAGGCACACTGCCTGGCCTCCCAGGTCTTCTTCTGAGATCTAGGTGGAAACCTTCTTAACCTCAAAACTTCTATATTCTGCATGCATCTAAAACCAGCACCATGTGGATGATGCCAATGTCTGCTGCCAGCTGGAGTAATAGCCAGGTTTTCCTCTCTTGGCTATAAGGCTTGTGTGCCTGGATCACTGAGCACTCTGACCCTGATTCTGAGATATCGGTTATGCATGTTAGCGCCATTCTGGAACCTGATGTAGCCATGGCCTCTATTCCAGAACATGAAGCTCTGAGGCTTTCACCTCAGGACTGAGTCCTTCATTCTTGGAAGTCTGAGGCTGCAAAAGGTGGAGACCTTCCACCTCCTGTGACGCCCTCAGGGCATCTTCTCCATTCCCTCATGCTTTCTTGGCAATGAAGATCCTCTCAGCTCTGTCTTTGCACTCCAGTTTTATTGGAGCTTCCTTTCTCGCTAAACTTACAAAATTTTAAATCATCCTTCTGGATTCTTTGTCCTTGATTTTCAGCAAAGATATGACTAGAAGCCCCCAACAATAGCCATGCCACTCCCTCAATATTTGGCTGATTTGAAATTCCATTTATCAGATTAATCAGTCTTTCATGCTTAATCTCAATCTCAGACTCATCTAGAGTCCAATAACCAGTGCAGCGCTTCTTCTCAAAGGAAACCTCCCCAGCATAGGCTCTATAGGCAGGATTTCTGTCAGCATTCTTATCTTCTGAGCTCTGACCAAAATCTCTCATACAGAACAGTGGAACATGTTCTAGTACTTCACTTTTCAGGTAACATCTCTGAATCTTTCCTATTTCTTTCCATAAGACAATCCCAAAAGCTTGTAACCCATATTGTCATGTTGTCAAAGGAATGACCCACTCCTCCAGTATCAAATTCAGTCTTAGTTATTCCTCTCTCTTGGATGTAGGGATCAAGTGCCTGGATTGTGAGCCCTCTGACCCTGATGCCAAGGAATACATTCTTCATGCCAGCAGTATTCTGGAACCTGGTGTGGTTGCCCCCTCTGTTCTAGAACACGAGGCTCTGTGGCTTTCCCCTCAGAGCAAAGTCCCTCATCCTTGCACTTCTGAGGCTTAAAAGAGTGGAGACATGTCTCCTGTGATGTTGACCTAAGCTCTCTGTTTTAAATACTAAGTTTTGTAGAAGAAAATGGGAGAATCTTAAAAAAGATAAGAGGTAGTATTCAGAAAGTAACATACTTGGCTTTAATTTAATTTTATTAGAAGAGCCCTTGATCACATAAATTCTAGAGTCACAATGCTGATGAGTGGGTGAAGGGAAGGGGGGTTAAATATCATGGATGAAGAGAACATTAGAGAGGACACTGAGATGTTGGATAACTCAGTGTCCATACAGAAGTCACCCTGATTCCAGAATGGTGTGGATGGGGAATTAATAGGGAATTTAAATCAGAATATTTTACTGGGGAAGTATGGATAAGTACCATTAATAATGAGGATGGACAATCGAGTGAGAAACATAGCTGCATTAGCTCAGAGGAGCAGGAGCTTTCTGTGGGCTGAATAGCACAGATAAGAGGAAAAGGTGAGATAGTGCTCAGTCCAGGACCACATACTTAAAATAAGCATAGAGAGAATGAGCAGGCTCTGCTCACAAAGCTGCAGAGACAGTGGCAGAAGCTTTATAAAAGATCCAAGACTCTGCTAACGAGGAAGGTAGAGCAGCAAGTCAGTGAAGAGACTGGACCTCTGAGCACTACTGGGTGTAAGCAGGCTACTTGCTCTGCAAAGGGAATCTCAGAATTATTTCAAAAGGATGAGGGAAATGAGAGAGTAGTTTGAGTTTGGCTCTGGAAAGAAAAAGCATAGCAAAGGCTAGAATGATAACAACACCATTACTAACAAAAAAACAATGACATCCGATATTGATTTATTAATGTATACTCAATGCTACCATTTGCATCTTAAGTGTCTCTCAAAATTGTGTGTATGAAAGTTCCCTAGTGTAGCACTTTGGGGAGCAGTTGAACTCTTTGCAAGGACAGTGCATGGGAGGGCTTTAGGTCACTGAAGGTGGGCCCACAGCAGGGGTGTAGCACTCTGAGCACAAGCCTAGCAGCAATAGGTCTCCTTCAGGAGGGACTTGAATCTTGTTATGCTTTACATATGAATTCACCCAATAGCCTCATATGCTTATAGGTGGGGCTTTAGGATAGTGTATTGTGAGGCATTATGGCTTTCTTCTTGTTAAGAGGGAAGGGTACACAGTGGGCATGATCTAGAAGTCTATATCTCCTTTTACAGATCTTTCCTTGATTTTTCTCTCTCTGCTTTCCTGTCACCCTTCTGTGAGCAGCTCTCCTCTGCTGTATTGCTCTGTTGGCTTGGAGCCAGGTGACTATGGACCGCAACATGGGCTGAAAAAAACTCTTCTCCCTTAAGTCATATGTGTCACAGACTGTGTGTCAATTATGGCAGAGTGATTAAGACAAACCTCTAAGACCAAAAGCCAAAATCATCCTTCTGTATTTATGAGCTGATTAACTCAGGAAATTTTTTATAGTGACAAAAAGCCGACTAGCACACTCATCTATTGAGCACCTGTCACCTTGGCTCTGAGCTTCCTATGGGACAGGAGGCCAACAGAATACCTTCACCTTCATGGATCTTACTTTCATTAAGGGAGAAAAACAACAAATAGACCCTCCAACTTGTGTGCACGTGTAGAAACTGCAGTAGAGATAGCTACTAGCAAATAAATTAAATCAATTCTATTTAAACTAATAATGCAAATGATGTTTTAAATATGAGAGGGTCCATAGGAAGGACTCTTGCCTTCTAACTAAAGGAGAGAAGAAAAAAAGGAAAACAGCAAGAGTAGCGGACCACAGGCAGTGAAAATAACAAGCACAAAATCTTTGAGATAGTAAATATTTTCCATGATCAGGGAAGAACAAGGAGACTGGTAAGGATGGAGAATAACAAAAGGGTGTGACAGTAAGTAGGGGTGAAATGATGAACACTGAAAATAGTTCGATCACATTTATTGGTAATGTGAAATTTCTTCACACCCAAAGAACTAATGCTACATCAGCATCTTCATAGTGTCTCATGTGGGTAAGGAGCACACCAGGATACAAGGGAAATGTTTGGAGTCTGGATTAGGCTAAATTGTTCAGTAAGGGAGCTTGGTTAGGACTGAGTGAAATTTACGATATAACCAATTAGGGTCCATGGGTGTTGAGAGGTGATTTTGGGTTCAGCCAGATAATTTTTCTGTTGATTTGCCTGGGTTCGGTGCCACTTTACAGATCTGAAAGCTTTGCGTCTGGGTGTTTGCTGGGCAACAGCATTAATTAGGCCTCACTCTTCTGGTACTTGCTAGGAATTGTTCTTAGGGAGCTTGAAAATTTGAAGAGCAATGCACCCCAACCCTTAAGGACTTCCTATGTTTCCTGATTATCCATGTATATCTCTAATAGCAGAGCTCCAGGGTGGAGGTACAGATTGCTAAATGATTTCTAGCAGCTATCTTCTGTGAAACTTGCCTCTAAGCAGTGCTGGACTCCTTTCTGTATAGTTGACCTCTTTTCTCAACCAGCACACAAGAGCACCATGTCACCCCTGAAGCTCTATGTTTGCATGAAGCACCTGAATGGTGGCTGAATCACAGAACCTGTAAGGCTGGACATGGCAACAGCACTTTTAAATATCCTGTCTTTGTCTGGTTGTGATAACTGTATAATACCAGACTAGGTTAAGTGGTAAGGAAAATAATTTTATGTTGGCTCATGGTTCTGGAGGGGGGAAGTTGGTACATAGTGATGACCTTGCCTGCAGAATATTGAGGTGGTAAGAGATAAGAGAGCACCTCTCTGTGTGTATGTGTATGCGTGTGTGTGTGTGTGTGTGTGTGTGTGTGTGTGTGTGTGTCTCCTTATAAGACCTTCAGCCCTTCAGCTTCAATCATAGAGTTCTCTGTTGGTGGCTTTATCTAGTCACCTCTCAAGGGCTGTACCTCTAAACACCATAGTTATAGTAAATTTACATGCTGGAGATAAATTTCAATGCTTGAATGCTTAAGGGATACACTCAAACCACATCCAAACTATAGAAAATTGATTAGCTGATTATGTCCCCAGCCTCTTCCTTTATTGGGCTTTCCTATCTGGGGACAATAAATCCATGCCCCTCATTGCTCCAGAGCTATGCACTAAATAAGGGACAGCCCCAAAGTCCAAAAGCTCACTGATATTTCTCAAATTACCAACCCAAAGTCAAGCCACCCCACACCATTTCATCTGGCCTTTCTTAGGAATCCACAGTTGAAGTGCTGGTCCACAGAGGGACCTGTATTCTCCTCAGGGAGCTGTGAGTAACAGTGAAGTGCGTCCTGGTTCCTCTCTTGATTTGCATTGGATCTCACTATACCTTTCCCGTATCTATGGCCCAGACCCCCTAAATGCATGTGTAAATTAGGAGAATAGCCATTGCTTTAACTCATCAGCATCATCCATGAGATATTATTTTTATCTGCATTTTGTAACTAGAAAACCAGAGATTCAGACAAGTTAAGTCTGTGTCTCTCATAGACACATTGCTCAGAAGGGAAGATTGGATTTAAATTTAGGTAGGCTGGTTATAGGCCCTCACTTTTACTAATTAAAGAATATTCGTGAGTTGACTAAGTTAAAATTTCATTCTCCTTAGTGGTTTACATATGGAAATTCTACTGGAAGCTAGGAGAGCTCCTGAACATAAACAAATGATAAGTAAGTGAAAATATTGATTATGTAATATTATATATATCCCTTTAACATGTAAAGCTATTTTGTACCAGTTAAAAAGAAAATCCCTTCATTTTTGTCCTTTAAGCGGGGTCACAGCTCTTCCCACTGCTCTAAGTGGGTGAAGCTATTTACACTTATTCACACTAAGTACCTGTGAAGTCTTATCTAGAAGTCCTATTTCTATGAACCAAAGCATTTGATAAACATTTCTGACACAGCTACTACTGATGTGTGCCTGAGGTAGGCTAGGTACACCCCTGCAAGTTATTTCATAGCAGGAATTTTCTAACTATGGGTTTGATTAACTGGCTATATAGAGAGCAGATCTGGTCATGGAACTTCATGGTCAGCCACTATAAAATTCTTGTACCCCTGTAGAACAAGAGCTGTGCTTATTTGAGAAGTAGACATCTTTGGGGGCATTCAGTGCCCACGTCTGTGTTCTTGCTTCCACTGCAGGCTGGAACAAAGACAAATTCACTCCACATTTCCATCGCACTGAGCGTGCTCTGCACAAAAGAGGTTGACAATGCCACTTTGCCACTTTTCCTTCTTCTGTTTGGTTAATTACATTGTCAAGAATTACTTATCATACATTTAACACTTAATACCTATTTATTATGAGTTCATGTAACTGCTATTTAAAGAATAATCCCTGCTAGCTCCCTTCTACCCCATTTGATGCCACTCTGATTCTGTAATTGCTGGTTTCTGCGATATTATGCCACAAAACTTGAAAGCATAATTGCTTGTTTCATTCCAGACAATACGTTTTCATGATGCTTAAAGCTTAACTGACAGGTCTGAAGCCCAAGCAGAGGCAGTGAGGCAAGCTTGCAAGGGAATGCAGGGAGGCCTTGCAGAGTAATGTATGCAGGCACCACACAGAACTACACAGGGTGAGGTTATCTTCAAAAAATTAAAAGAAGGGGAGTATGATTCTTCTCCTCGGGTGCTTTGTTTTATGATTTCAATGGCTGGCAGTGATTCCTACTAGAGTAAGCCATCCCTGCATGCAGGAGGGTAAAGAAGCCCTATGAAAAACTTGCCCTTCTCCGAGGGGGTGGGTGTCTTAGAGCACGAGAGGGGCTGTGGGTTCTGGGGCTGCTTCATGAAGAATGAAGAGGAAAATCCACTAGTCAGTCCTTGCAAACCCACCCCCCACATCCTGTCCTTAAGCTGTTTGAAATTTCCAATCTGGAAGCTTTCACGGGTTCATTTGCTTTATAATTTCTGTTCTTTCATCAGTTAATCATTATTCTTTTGAAAATAAAAATGTTGGAACCAAATATACACGTTGTCTTGAAACACACTCAATACTTTCTCTCCTCTTTTCCC
>PVKA01039842.1:0-19183 GCA_004027165.1 Ctenomys sociabilis
ATAATTATTGAATCTTTGATATAATTCAGCTATAAAAAAACCTGTAAATATAATTTCATGTATGCACCTTGTACAGTACCAAAACGTTATGAAAACAGTTTGCAATGTATTAATTCATCGACTCTGTATGGTTAAGGTGTCTTGAAACTGTCTGATTGACATTTGTATTTTAATAAAATAAAAATAAATGGAAAAAAACTCCTATACAAACCAGAAAATTCATATGAAAGAGAAATTTTATGCATGTAGTGGATGTAGGAAAGCTTTTATTCATATTTCAAATCTTGTCATACACCAGATAATTTATACTAGATGTAAACCTGATGTAGGGAAGGTGGCAGAACTTTGTGTTAAAAATCTAATTGCTCATGAAAAAAATTCATTCCAGAGAAAACTCAACGTAAAGAATGTGGTAAACCTTTGACCAAAATCATTATCTATCGCTGATCAGAAGATTTGTAGTGGAGAAAGTTCATTATAGTAATGTCATCAAGCTGTTCGAATTTGCATCCTTTTTCACTTGAAAAGTCACACAGGAGAAAAGCCTTATGAATGTGATAAGCATGAGAAAGTGTTTTCTCATTGCTTTCTGCTTAATTTTACATTATAGAAGTCATACTAGTGAGAATCCCTGTGTATATAATAGATATGGAAGAAAGCCTTCTCTCAACAAACTTCCATTATAGTGCATATGGGAGTTCATATGGGTGAGAAACCTTATGAATGCAGTAAATATGGAAGAGCTTTCTCCTGGAGTTTCTCCTGCAGTATACATATACGTGGTCATATGGATAAGAAAAAAACCTTTGCTCAGCTCTCATCTGTTCCTCTTCATACAGGAAAACATACACATGAGAAGACATAACTATTGAGGGCAGCAAAACTTTCAGTCACAAGTCACACTTTGTTAGATACAAGAGAAAACATGCTCACCAGAAACTATTCATTGTGTGTGAGGAAAGTTCTCAGAATTATCATGTTATGACGATTACATGACAATTAAAATAACCAAAACTCAGAAGACATAGGATTCCTATGGAATACGATCCCAGCAAGGTGTTCTTAGGTGCACACTGAAGGGGAGGCACCGATCATACTTTCTGTATTCAGTGAGCATGTGCACTTTGGTTACCACCTTGGGTTCACCTCTTACTGCCATTGGAAGTCAGGACCAACTGAGTAAGTGGGTTAGTAAAGAACAGCCCCAACTGTGTCTTGTCTGGGCCTCACATGCCTCTGATGTGGCTTCCTGCAATGATTCATCAGGGGAAGTCAGTATTAGTCCACACCTAAAAGCGCATGGAGTACTGGCCTGAGGCCAGAAGGTTTTTAACCAATACTGCATGGCAGCTTTATGTTCAACATCTTGGGAATGTGTTCAGCAGACCAGAAGTATCATAATCCTTTGTGCTTTATCAACTGTTATGGAAACAAAGATACCTGTACTTTTCCATGATAGGTTTCCTCCTGCTTCCTGGACTCTAATCTCTCAAAAAAGGAGGATAAAAAATCTCTTACTGACCAAGAACATTGAAATTTTTATTGAAATTGAAGATATAGTATGCATTTGTTTTTCAGGCATGCGAGGAAGGTGTTGGTGGACTTACAGCATTCTCCTGGAGTCATTGGCAGCATCTTCTCTTGTAGGCAGTGCCATCTCTCCATCCTCAGTGCCCAGCTGGGTGCATTTCATACCAAGAGCAGAAGGTGGCCCAGGGCTTGGATGAGTCTCACCTTTGGTACCTGCAGGAAGCACAGATCTGTCCTTTTATTGCAATGAAATACTGTAAGCAGCTGCATGTTCCAAGAATGAAGCCTGGATTCAGACAAGGATGTTTTATATAGTTCCAACGAACCCAGAGAAGCACTGAGAGTAGTTTGTAAACACATGCCTCTCTGGGCCAGGGAGGATTAGGCAGTTTGCTCTGTTACCATTTGTTCACGATCTCTAATAGAGGGTGAGCGAGTCCATGCATACAAAGCCCAACTTTTTCTGGGAACAGCTTATGGTGTGGTTTCCAGAATTTTGCTTGTCAGCTTCCCTAGAACTACCTGAAGTGGGACCTGTAGACCTGTACACACAAAATCCATGTCTTTCAACCAGAGAATGAAGGCAGGTAGGCAGAGTACAATGCTTGGGTCTCATTCACTGGCAGGAAGCCCTAGAGCATCTCCTTTTTTCTGGCTTATAGAGGGTACTGGAGTGCAAACCTTGGCTGGATCAGCAAGCACTCTTGGGTGTTGGTGTGCAGAGCCATTATCTCTGAGGCACCTACAAGAAGAAACTGTGGATTTCAATCTCTGTGTCCAGAACATGAGTACAGGATCACCTACCTGCATGAGACACACTGCCCTGTGAAGTCTCAACATTCTTGGACCACATACTTAATCCTGCCTAGAGCTACTAATAAAGAGGTCAAGGTTTTTGAGTTGGCACATTGAACCCATGTGCTATGGATATTTTCCTTGTATAAAGAGGGGAGAGGAGGCAGATAGGGCTGAGGAAGTTTGGCTGTCATGCCCCAAGTGTTCTTGTGGCCATGCTGGGCTGTTCTGTGTGTCTTCAGTGTCCTTCATGCCTAAACATGATTTTACCTCACATGGACACATGCTATTGCCTAAATAATACCTTTTCTCATATCAGTTCACGCTGTAGGACTGGGTGATTAAATCCCATTTAGTCGGATTTAAACTACCCTATACTGTAGAAGTGTCAGAAAAAATGCCTTGGGGAAGCTGGAGCTGAAGGTGTTCTGTGGTGCTCACAGAAGGTAGAGACCAAGGACAGTTTGTAACTTTAGAAAGCAGGTTTCACTAAGGAACTTCTTGCCTGTTTCTGAGTGAACTCGTGAGGAAAGACTTCCCTATGGATGGGAGAGTAGTGAAAGCTCATCCTAGTATTGCCTTGAGTAGGATGATGGTGCCTCCCCTGATGTGGTTTCTTATGATATTTGCATGCTGAACAAGGGGACTTGCACTACTTTCATGTGGATTGAGGGGGAAATGTAGAATTGGAGTTCTGACCCACCTCCAAGTTAAGAGCCAGGAAGCTGGCATTTTCAGAGAATCTTTGAGCTGCTTGCTTGATTATAAGCAGGGTGCCATAGCTTCTACCTGCTTCCAATGCCACCACTTTCCAAGAGAATAGGGTGATAGCAAGAAAATTCTTGCCACAGAAATTTTATCATTGAGTTATTTCCTATTTCAAAAAGGGAAAACATTTGTCAAGTAATTGACCAAGAAGGGAAGGTTATAGATTTTACTGTTTTTCTGCTGTCATTGTGAGAATCTTCTCCCACCAATTGAGGGCATCTCTCAGTCATTGCCCAGTTGGGCAAATTTCTGTATTAAGAGCAAAGGGTGAAACAGAACTTGGAAGATCTTCACTTCTGCTCATTGCATGGAAGGCATGGCAGAACAGGTTGGCTCTTTCATTGTTACGCTATTGTACATGTATTTCATAGCATTCCTAGAATGAAGCCTGGAGATGTGGAAGTGATTTGCTTTAGAGGCAAGTGCCACCCAAAGAACAGCTGGTAAATACTTGCATTCAATGTCTGATTCTGTGCCTCATGCCTCATTGCCCAGCTGGCATTGACTTGGAGCTGGCATTGACTTGGAGCTGGCTACCAAGGAGTGATGAAGCCCAACCATCCAGTTGAGACAGGCTTGGGTTTCTGCTTCTTGCAACTGATTCATGAGTTTCTTGCTCTCTCTCTCTACATAAAAAGAGGTGAACACACTGAAGAGCACATGGAGCTGATACATACACAAGGATATGCCTGAGCTGCATGTTTTAATGCAACCATTAACATATAAACTCAGCTTTTTTTTTGTATTTGTTAAGCTCTACAATCAAGTTATTCTTGTATGAGAATCATAACTGGATGACCAAATCAGATTCCAAGTATAGTTCACACGTTTGCATTTGAGTATTTTTCCATGTAGTTTTCTCACTTCTTCCCTTGTCAAGTTCTACCCTGCTCCCTGAAGTTGAGAAATGCCTCCCCACCACCTCCCTGAATAGACTTACCAATAATCCTTCATTTCCAACACTGAGAGTCCAAGGTGCCAGTCTGAATATGCAGGTGAGGAAGTGCAAAGCAAAGCTTGTGTGCTTCCCTTAATACTGAGCTGGTCTGAGGCCTGATTAGCTTCACCTGAGACTCCTCTCCTAGATGAGATGCCAAGTAGACTGGTGTAGTTTTCCTCCGAGGGTAAATGGGTGCCTTGAAGCTCCAGTGTGTGTGTGTGTGGGGGTGATAAAACAGCCAAGAATGGAACCGTAGAGATTCTGACTTGTATTTCTCTGTTTCCAGCTGATCCCTGCTGGTCCTCATGTTTGGTTAAATCTTGAGTTTTGTGTGTTTTGGGGAAGATGAGTATTTTACATCACCAGAAAACTGCACTTATGTGTATGTTACGAATGAGAGCATATCTAAAAATCCTTCTGGCCCAATAGGATGTGTCAGCAAGGATCTTCCTGAGATGTGTGTGCTGGGACACAATGTGGCTTCCATTTGTGGGTCTCCTGTAGCCTCATTGTTGACTTTTGAAATGAAAATCTGACAGTTCATAGTCCTTTGAATTAGAATCATGCTGTACCTGTGTTCTATTTCATGTGGATTCCTAGAGAGTATCAGATTTCTAGAAGAAACAGCAATTTTTTGTTTTTACTACAGTGTCTACCTGGTCTCTACACAGATTAACTCATAGTGATCCTCCTGTTTTCAGCCTCCCAAGTGCTGTGATTATGTATGACCATGCCCAGTCTCAATCACCATTTCAGCATACCCTGAGGGCAGAGGCGGGGCCAACACATTACTCTATGCTCTGGATGGAAAATGGACCCCTGCCTTTGCCTAAGCAGGTACTTTAATCTGATGAGCTATTTGACCAGCACAGCTTTCAGTTATTGATCTGGTCATTAATCATTTGTTTGAAGAAAAAAAAAAAACTTGGAAGGAGAACACCCCTTCATCCAGTCACAGGAATGACATATATCCCAAAGAATGAGGCCAACATGGAAATAGTGTTACATCAGCTGCCATGGCAGGATAATCACAAATGCATTCAGTAGGACAGCAAGAACAAAAAAGTGGCAAATTGAACTTGTGTGATTCATCTGTATTTGAGGTGAAAAATGCTGCAAGAACTTGTGATGAGCATTGGATAGGGTTCTTGCGTGCCATTCTGTAGCACTTCTGGAGGACTCTGACAGGTACAGTAACAGAAGGCAGCTGTCCTCTTATACCTCAGCTAGAAGGGGAGGGGCTGTCTTTGCCTTTACTGTCTATGCTTCTGTTCATTTAGTAGTGAGAGATTCATGAGCAGGCCCAAATTGTAGCAAGTTCACTCCATGAGTCGGGCCTCTAGCTTTAAGCCCATGGATGATGGAAAGGTAGCAGGTGAATCTCACTGCCAACAATTCTTGACATTACTTAGCATGGCTTTCCCCATATGTTAATAATGTCAAGTCCATGTGCAGGGAATATTGACAGAGATAGCATAGGGCTGAAAGAGAAATCTTCACTTTGGTCAACTCTGAACATTCCTTACTTGTACTGGGAAGATAGGGCCTTAAATTAAACTAGCTCAAGATGATATGATAAACATTTCAATAGACTTTAACAATATGTACTGCTAGAGCCCAAAGTAGAGATTTTTATGCTTTTCATGTAGTCAAAGTAAGAATGTTAGATATTTATAGTGGAGGTGATCTTAGCAGTTCAGGATGGGGTGCAATTCTCTCTTAGCAGCTTGTGTCTTTGGCTTGAATATACTCTTGATGGTTTAAGCCATGGGCAGTATGTGTGTGAGGTGTTCCAGTGCATGGTTCACACCACTTCTCAGTGGGTCCTTTGATTAGACATGGTGAAGATTTAGCACATAAGATACCACCCTGTTATAATTCATGATAGAAGCTATTAAAATGCTGTAGAAACATTGTTATTTTTATTTTTTATTGAACAAATAGCAGTGAGACAGTTTCAAATCAAATTAATGGGACAGATTCAATAATACGTTGCAAATTGTTTTCATAACAGTTTGTTGTGTTTACAAAGTGCACACATGATATTCTACTTACAGACACTATTAGAATAGATGTCTCTAATCAATGAATTAAGAGAATGTAGCTGTTTTTTAACTGAATTATGGCACAGTTTCAATAATACTTTCTACCTTATCTTCCTAGTGGTTGCCCATAGTACTAGAAGCTGACATAATATCTTGTTCAACTTCTATTAGTGCTAAACTTGCTTCTCATATAATTATGCAAAAATCCTGCATATTTATCCTAACTGTACTGTTTATACAAACACATCATGGTTCTTTCTTTGTATCCCCTTTTTTTTGTCTAGGCCTGTTAAAGATGGGCACTCCATTGTCATTAAACCATTATAGGTGCCTGAACTCAGTGACACAATCCAACACAGTCCAGCATTCCACAATAATAGTCATCTGAAGAAGTTGTTGACTATAGGCATTAACAGCTAAACTTATTATGGCCCCGCTTTATATACCTCATTTTTATACTTTTCTGCTGGATGGTTAAGACAGAGATAAAGCAAGACCTATAAAACAAAAAAATGTAGCTTTTGTATCTGATGAGGTCAGTTAAGTCCCCTCAGGGTTTATCTTGTAATCCTGTAGCCTTGTTGTTGACTTTTGAAGTGAAAATCTGACTATTCACAGTCCTTTGAATTAGAATTGTGCTGTACCTGTGACCTATTTCATTAGATCCTTTGTCTGTGTCAGCCACGTGGATGAGTCATGGCCATTGCTTGACCAGTTTGCTCACTGTCAGAGAGCTGTTTCTCTCCATGTCACTCTCCTTAGGCACACTATAGATCATCAATCGCCTTCCTCTGTGGCTACATAATCTTCTTGATCAGAAAATTTGGGGCACAACTGACTTCCATGATGTTACAGTACAGGTTCTCCTATGTCCTAAGTCTTCGCTGACCTTGGAAGGCTAGGGCCAAAATGTTGGCTGACCTTGTGGCCATTCTATTTCTCCAATTTTTGATCTGTGAACTTAGGTTGTTAAGCATCCAGGAGAAAAGCTGATTGGTACCCTGAAGCACTAAAACTGAATTATAGCACAGTTTTAATAATTAATACTTTCTACCTTGTTATCTTCCTAGGGGTTGTCCGTAGTACTAGGCAACCACTAGTTGCTCATCTCTTAGCAGCTCGTGTTTTCAGCTTGAATATACTCTTGATGGTTTAAGCCATGGGCAACACGTGTGTGAGGTGTTCGAATGAATGGTTCACAGCACTTCTCAGAGAGTCCTTTGATTATACAAGGTGAAGATTTAGCACACAAGATACCACCCTGTTATCAGTTTATCCTATCTGACTAAATTCTTTTTAGTTGTTGTTGTACATTTCTATTTCTTCTTTTGATTTCTTATACCAGGGAGACTATACGATATTGACACATGTGTGTCTGGTTTATTTCACTTATGAGTATATGTTCAAGTCGCATCCACTTCAATATAAATGCTTCAAGCTTATTCTTAATAGTTGAGTAATACTCCATTATACAGAAATACATCTTTTCAACGTTCCTCATGTGATGGATATCTTGATTGTTTCCAAGATTAGGCTATCACAAATTATGCTGCTATAAACATAAGTACACATATATCACTATGATATAACGTTTTCAGTTTCTCTGGGAAAATTCCCAGTACAGATAGCCAGCTTGAATGGGATTTCTAGTCCTACTCTTTTGAGAAGTCTCCACACTGATCTCCACACTGATCTCCACAATGGTTGTACCAGTCTACATTCCCAGCAATGGAGAAGAGTTCATATTTCCCTACATCCTCTCCAACATTTTTTATTGATTGATTTCTTCATGATAGTCATTTTTCATAGAGTGAAATGGTATCTCAGTGTTGTTTTTATTTGTATTTCACAGATGGCTAGTGATGTGGAGCATATTTTTGTATATTTATTCACTTCTTTAATTTCATCCTCTGAGAAGCGTGTATTCATCTCAGATGCCCATTTCTGTATTGGATCTTTAAATTTGAGGGCCCTAATATATCTTAGTTCTTTATATATTGTAGAGAGCAGACCTTTGTCTGATTGTTGATTAGTTAGGATATTTTTGAAATTGTGGGTGGTCTTTTTACATTGTTGACAATTTATTTTGATATGAAGAAACTCAAGAATAGTTGATCCCAGTTGTTGATTCTTTCAAGTGTTTCCTGTGTGAATATATGTTTGTTTATGAACTCTTTGCCTACCCCTAAGATTTCAAAAGTTCCTCCTATTTTCGCTTCCAGGCGATTGAGTGTTTCTGTTTTAATGTTTAGATCTTTAATCCATTTTGACTTTAGTGCAGGGTGATAGAGCAGGGTCAAGTTTTAGTTTTCGGCATGTAGAAAAGCAGGTTTTACAGCACCATTTGTTAAAGAGGCTATCTTTCTTCCAGTAAGCTTGTTTGGCCCCTTTGTCGAAGATCAGGTAGCTGAGTGTGTTCGTAGATGCTTCTGCACCTTCTAAAGTATTCCATTGATCCTCAGGTCTATTTTGTTGCCAATACCATGTTGATTTTATCACAGTGGCTTTGGGTATAATTTCAAGTCAGTTATTGTGATGCCTCCTGCCTCGTCTTTATTGGCCAAGATTGTCTTCGCTATTTTATGTGTTTTGTGTTTCCAAGTAAATTTTAGGAATGATTTCTGTAGGTCTGGGTGTTATGTTGGTGGCAGTTTGATAGGGATCGCATTAAATCTGTACAGCAATTTTGGAGTATGGCCATTTTCACGATGTTGGTTCTTCCCATGCAGGAGCTGGGGATATCTTTCCATTTTCTGAAATCTTCTATGATCTCTTAGGATGTTGTAATTTTCCATGAAAAGATCTTTGACTTTCTTGGTTAAGTGAATTCCAAGGTATTTTCTACAGTAGTATTGTCAAAGGTATTGTTTCTATAGTTTGCCTCTCACTGTGTTATCTGTGTAGAGGAATGCTATTGACTTTTGAGTATTTGATTTTGTATCCTGCTGTGGTACTGAATTTGTGTATCAATTCTAGTAGCTTCTTGGTGGAAGTTTTGGGTCTTCCAAGTAAAGTATCATGCATTCTGCAAATAGTGATAATTTAACTTCTTCTTTACCTATTCTTATTTCCTTTATTTCTCCCTCTTTTCTAATGGCTGTTGCTAAGGATTCCAAAACTATATTGAATAGGGGGGAGATAGAGGACATCCTTGTCTTCTCCCTGATCTAAGCATAAAAGATTTCAGTATTTTCCCGTTTAGAATTGTATAAACTGTTGAGTTGTCATTGATGGCTTTTATCAAGTTGATGTAGAGTCCATTTATTCCAATTTTCTGTAGGGTTTTGAACATGAATGAGTGTTGGACTTTGTTAAAATCTTTTTCTCCATCAATTGAAATGATCAAGTGGTTTTTAGATTTCAGTATATTAATATGGTGTATTACATTTATAGATTTTTGAATATTGAACCATCCTTGCATCCTCGGGATGAATCCTACCTGGTCTTGGTGTATGATCTTCTTGATGATAGCTAGGATTTTATGGAGGATGTTTGCATCTATGTTCATGTAGAACCATTGTAATAGATTTCATTTGTGGTATATACTTTTTAAATATATAGTGTACATGTGAGCAATGGGGCATTGGTAATATTTTCATTTTAGAGTTTGGAGAATTTGTGATGGATGAATGCTTGATTACTGATCAGTGTAGATTTCTTTCAATGAAGAATAATTTCCCGAAGGACCAATTTTAAACAGGGAATAATTTGCAAGCTGGTAGTGGGGGGGGGAGGTTATTGATTACTTGAGAGTCGCATGAATGTACTCACCAGTGTTGTAGTATTATAGTGTCCCACCATGAGGACATACTGATGACTTCCTGGCTTAAATGGAGCACTTCCTTTCTTAATGTTTGTCATTCTATTTAGGAATTATTGAGGGGGAGAAATGTTTAATATCCCTGAACACTTTTTCTATTTCCCTCAATACTCTTCATATTTTGTTAATGAGATTTAAAACAAAGACATTTTAAGTTTATTTTGTTCTCTGCTTATTATTGAAAAATGCCAGTGTTCTTATCGTGTACTTCTGGCAGGTGTCAGTATTTGAAGGTTATTCAGCGCCTGATGGTCATAGGGAAAGAATATGGCACTGTCCAAATCCATATTAGTGTTCACTTGGTGGGAGCTGTTTGATATGTCCTTGAAGACTCAAGCCTAATGTATGTATGGGAAGCAATCAGCTTGTGTTATAGCCACCATTTTATGTATGACTTGGGAGATTGACCACTGGAATTCACAAGTTCCAGCCTTTGTGTTCTGTCAGATATTTGATCATATCTGTGTTTTATTGTGGCCATACAGGTTCAGTGAGGTGGGACAATGTCAATAAATCTAAGCATTGTTCCAGAAAATTACTGGCTTTTTGAATTTGTGACTTTATCACTAGACATGCGTTACTGACTCTGTAGATAAGCAATAGAATGTACTGTGTACTTCTGCCCCAAACTGGAATCAGGAACATGAAGATATATGGGAGAGGAATGGGAGGTGGCTGTCCATCCTTCAGTGAAGGCTGTGTCCCTTGATGATCACTCTGAGGCCTGTCCCCACTATATGGTCCTGGTGGGAACCTCACAGATCATTAGGGACTACTTTGCTGTACTCAGTAACTTCTGCATTATAGTTGGTCCTCGTTGTGTAGCTGCACACCTGGATTCAACATGGAGTCAATTCTGTCAGATTCCTGTTGGAGGTTGTCCTTCCTTCATTTGTCTTTACTTTGGGACAAGGGAGATTGTCATGTTCATCAGTAGATGTCCTCTTGTCCACTGAAGCACGTGACAGACTCTTCAAAGTTTTTAAGTTTGTACGTTCATGAAAACCTTAAGTGAACAATCCTATAGCACTCAAGATTTTTCCTTAAAATTAGAGTAATGATCAGATGAATAGCCTAGGAATGAAATGACTAGGTGATGAACATGTTCTGATCATTCGAATGGCTTTTCTGTTTGGAATTTAATTATGTACATAGTGACTTGAGAATAAGATATTACAAACTTTGTTATCGCTAGGGAAAAGGATTTGTGATTAGCTAGCTGTGGTCTGGCCTCATACAAGATTACAAAAAGATCTAGTATAATTTTTCCTGAAGAAAAAAATCCAGGATTTTACATTCAGTACTGCATTCTCTGCCAATTTTCTGTACAAATACTGGGTTATTGTCTGGAGTTTTCCATGTTTACTATAACCAATGAAGATGGGAAAAGCATTTAGTTATTCACTTTTTTGAAGGTGAATTGTCCACGTTTCCTGGCTTGTGGAAGTTCTTCCACAAATCTTCCAAGATTATGTGTTCTCATAAACCCTAGTTATATAACTTCTCCCCACTTGCCTGAATGAATGTAATAACTTGTTGTCGGTAAAAAAGGAGGTCACTAATCCCCTGCAATGAGGAGCATGCACCAGCTTCTTTATTTCTAAACCTCCATTGAGAAAGAGTCCAGCAAATCGGTGAAACCAACAGATAACACCAAGTCTTGGGGGGAAAATACCTGTGGGAGAATTTTGGAGATATTCATAGCTCTCTAATCCCTACTGAACCATACTTTGTATGTGAAGTTTAGTTTGGGAGGATGATTCCTGGCTGTAATTTGTATATGCCTCACAGTGATGTCAGAGCTGTGAGATGCTCTCTTCAAGCCAAATGCCTGGCTTCTCCAAATGTTCAGACTGACCCTTGGGCTCTGAGTAGAGTGATAGCTCATCATCCTTAATGAATTTTTTTGTTAGACGTGTCCTTTTTGTGATGCAGCATCAATTATGAAGTTGAACAAGCTCAGGCTTGGTGGGCCCTCAGAATTCTGAAGTATCTTGAACATGTCTTTGGCCTCAGTGACCCACCATTTTCCTCAAATGGCTTTTAGCTGTTCAGGAAAGTTTATAAATATGATTATATGCGCAGTGAGGTAAAATGTTGTCTGATATCAAATAGTCTGGCCCTTACACTGTCCTTAGCTGCTGATTTCATCATATACTATTTAGGCTGTTCTACTTGGAGACATTTGGGCAAGGAGTTAAAGTGTTTGTGTGTGTGTGTATGTTTGTGCACGTATGTATGTTGGTAGTAGTGAGTCCCTGTGACTCTGGGTGGTCAGAGGAATGCCATTCCAGGTGACTTCTGTGCAATTATTCTCGACGTTTGTGGGAGTGCCTATTGAAGGATTATGGGCTGAATCTGCCCCTTCTTGGTTATGTCATGCTAGGAAGAACAATACACATCCTGCTATTCCCAGCATGAAGCCTGGAGTTAAGGATGAGGGCTGCATTGCTAGCTTCCATTCACGTGAATGTACTTTACACATATGGGCTTATAAAAGTCTGTGGCTCACTTCACATAGTGTTGAACTAGTCAGATAGCAAGTCTGGCCTTGTAAGTCCTTGGTAAGCAGTTCTGAGTCAGAGGATGAGACAGCTTAGGGAGACACTGCTCACCTACCATGAGGAACTGCACCCTAAGGAAAAGTTTCCAGTTTCTACCCCATGGTTAGAACACATGGATGGGGAAAGGGCCAGTGTCTGATTTTGGGTGTGAACTTCTCCATAGCTTCCTGCAAGCATGTACAGCCAGTGCCTGAATGGTGGGTCCTAAGATCATGTGCTACTACCTTCCAAGTAGTTGAGAAGGTCTCAACCAGAAGAGCTTAAGTTCTGCAAGAATCATACACCTATTGCCTATTTCCAGACACTTTGGAAGGCCTTTGTTTCCTCTTATATGTCATGCAAAACAAAAAGTGTCAGTATTTCATGTCAACCAGGAGCAATAAGTGCCCTTCTCTATAAGATATATATAGAGACATTTAATCGATGATTTTCCATAGGGAAACCAAGACATACCCCTTGTGGATAGCAGCAGTATACTGGTTGATACACTGTCAAATTGAGAAGTTAAAAGCTTAACTCAATCTGTTCAGATATTCTACATAATAACGAGGTATGAAAAGTAAAGCCATACTAATATGCTGAACTGTAAAGGGTTCAAGTCAAGAACTTATGACATTATAAACCCTGAGAAGACTTCAATGACCAAATAGGAAATATAAAGTTCTTGTGTTGGTATATAAGTTTTGATCTACCTAGGTCTTAACCATCCAGCAGAAAAGTATAAAAGTATAAAAAAATGAAGTATACATCGTGAGCCCATAATATTAAGCTGAGCTGTAAATGGATATGGTCGACAATTTCTTTGAATAACTCACTATGGTTGCAGAATGCTGGACTGTGTTGGATTGTGGTGTCGAGTTCAAGCACCTAAGGTAGTTGAATGTCAATGGAGTGCCCACTTTTGACAGGTGTAGAAGAAGGAAGGGGTGTAGAAAGGAAAAATCATGATGTGTGTGTATAGACAGTACAGTTGGGATAGATAACGCTGTGCTTCTACATAATTCTATGAGAGGCAAGATCTGCACTAACGGTGGTTGGACAGGATATTATGTCGTCTTCTAGTGCTATGGTCATCCACTAGGTAAATAATTACTGAATTTTTGATATAATTCAGCTATAAAAAAAAGATAAGTAAGCAACTACACTCTTAATTCACTGATAAGAGATATCTGCTAAAATAATACCTGTAAATATAATATCATGTATGCACCTTGTACAATACCAAAACGTTATGAAAACAGTTTGCAATGTATTAATTCATCGAATGTGTATGGTTAAGGTGTCTTGAAACTGTCTGATTGACATTTGTATTTTAATAAAATAAAAATAAATGGAAAAAACTTATGACATTGCCAGTCCTACAGATAACCTACTGCTACTATGGACTACTGGACTATATTGAATTATTTTGCTGAATTCACACACCACCAGTATTTAAATGGTAATGGAATAGCCATCTGTGACAAAACTAAAGAGAAAAATGGGATACAAATGCAGGAACATTTTGTATTTGCGTATACAAAATAATTAGGATAGATACACAGCTACTTTAACTGAATGAGAAGAAAGATTTGTACTAATAGTGTTTGGACAGGATATCATACCTGTATGTTGTTCTATGAATGACCACTATGAAGACAACAATCTGCATTGTATTAATTACTGAAACTGTCGCATTAATCAGTTTTGAAACTTTCTCATGGCTATTTTTTCTCAATAAAATTAATAAAAATATCGGGCCATAAATAAGTAAATAGGTCAAAAATTTATCTAAAATGGTTACATAACACTAGTGGAAAAAGAATGAAGTCTGAACAATTTTAAGAGGGAATCCATAGAGCAAGAAATTGTAAGTAAATAGTTTTGGAAATAGGAATGTCAATGAAACTCCTATAATATTTAAAATTATTTCCTCTGAATTGCATATCCAAAGTAGATCAGGAAACCTTTTGGTACAAGTTCATTTTTTAAATTTAATTATGTGACTCTATCACTTGCCTAAAAATGTTTAAATAAAATAGTGGGACTAGGGGCTGGAGAAATGGCTCTTCAGAATAAGCGCTTCCTTGGCAAGTGCAAGGGCCTGGGTTGAATCCCCAGTTTCACACACACACACACACAAAAGTGGGACTTGATATTATAGGGCTGGATTTTTTATTTTATTTTGTATATACAAATATATAAATAGTATACTATTTAAAATTTGGATCTTAGGCTGTGGAGAGATAGGAACAAAAGAGGGAAAGAAGTAAAAAGAAAGATGCGATATGCAGATGTGCCAGTAATAACATGATGAATGAAATTATTGTGCATCACAAGTAAGCACTTAAAAAGGGAAGAAAAGTAAAGTGATTTTTATAGTTATAATTTTTTATTTATAAATTATACATAAGTTTCTTTAAAAAGCAGTCTTACTAGAAATATGGATGTTAATGGAACTCCTCTAATACTTGAACATAATTTCCTCTGAATTGAACAACCAACGTGGATCAGGAAATCTTTTGGTACAATTTCATTTTTAAATTTAATTATGTGAATCTATCACCTTCATTATTAAGTAATTGCAGTTGAACTTCAAAAAAAGTAAGAACTTATAACAGTACTTGGAAACAAATTTTCCACAAAAAAGGCCAAAAAAGTCAATGTCACAAGATATTTACAAATGAATTTCCTATGAATTCAGAATTTATTTCCTCCAGAAAATGTTTTATGAATTATTTGAAATCAGGCCATAATCTTGGCTGTCATAATAATGTTAAATGACTTATTGTAAACAAACATTTTATGTGTAAGCATTTGGGAAAGGTTTTAGTCAAAAATTGGACCACTTCAGATACAATTCATTCTGGAAAGAAAGCCAATGAATTTAACAAATTTAGAAAAGCCTTCAGCCCCAATGAAAAAATCTCAATGTGTATGAAATTTAGAGAACATATTTGTGGATGCAGCAAATGTGGAAAGTTTTAGTAAAGGTCAAATCTTATTAGACTTCAAAGAATTCATTTGGTAGAGAAACCCTATGTGTGTAATGAATGTGGGAAATCCTGCAGTCTGAAGCCAAATACTGATCATGAAAACATTTATATAGGAGAGAAACCTTATGAATGGAATTAGCATGGAAAAGGCTTCTATCTCACTGTCTTGTTAATGGGACAAATACCCAACATGAAAAATGAAGGAACAGTTTGTGTAGCTCAGAGAGGCAGGTTCAGTCCATAGTCGGCTGCCTCCTGCGGTGCTACAGCACTGGCAGCTGTTTAGGTTCTCACCCCACTTCCCTAGATTTGTATGTAGAGTATCTGCCCCAGGGCACTGCAGGCCATATTCTGAACTTTGGGTTCAAGGTTTAATCAGAAAATGTGAAAGCTGCACCATGACTGCATAAGGGTTTGCAGTCATGCGGGGACAATTAGACACACGAAGTAACATTTTGACCCTGGACCACCAAAGACTCATGCACATACTTTTATGCAATAGGCATTTTAGTCCATCTCCAAGATTTGCCAAAGTCCTAATAGTTTCATCATTGCTGAAAAGTTCAAGTCCCCTCCAAGATTTAAGGTAAACTCTCAGGTATGAGCCCCTGTATAAATGAAAAGTTAAACGCTACTGACATTCAATGGCACAAGATAAAGATTACCATTTCATAAGACACAGACAATGGGAAAATACAGATCATTGGGTACAAAACAAGTCCTAAATCCAGTGGGGAAAACATTACATCCTGTACTTCCACGTAGAACATCGGAAGAAATCTGGCCCAAATTGTAAGTTCCATGGGGCTCCAGCTCTACGGCACTTTTGATGGTATCTGCCCTGGCTTCTCTGAGTCCTGTTTTGTTACTTTTGCGGTGTTCCTCAGATACTCCATGTCTCTGGCTTTTTTCAAACTTTTGGGGTTTCCACTGAATACACTTCTCACTAACAGCTCTATATACTTCTCCCTATGGGGTATGCTACCTGGCCTCCAATGCCTTCTGAAATCCAGGTGGAAGCTGCCTTAACCTTAGAACTCCTGCATTGTGCATTGCCTAAAACCGATGCCATGTGGGTCATGCCAAGATCTGCTGCCAGATGGAGCAGTAGCCAGACTTTCTTCTCTCTTGATTGTAGGGGCCAAATGCCTGGATCTCTGAGTGCCCTGTATCTGAGTCTAAGGAACACATTCTCTATGCTGGCACCGTTCTTGAACATGGCATTCTGTGGCCTTCTCTTCAAGGCAGAGTCTCTCACATTTGCAATTCTGTGGCTCCAAACGGTGTAGACCTGCTACCTCCTATTATCCCCTCAGGCCATTCTTTCCATTTTCTTGTTCCTTGCTGGAAATGGAGATACACTGAGATTTATCTTTGCAATGTACAACTTTATTGGAGCTTCCTTTCCTGGGTATGCATAGCAGGTCACTTTTGGGGTCAGCCCAACCCTGGGTCACAGCCTCTTTTACCTATCAAGGAATAGTGGTGAGTGGCTGATAGTTGCTTTGCCTAATGTAAATGTAGACATAGACTCTGGTAAGTAAGGTTCTTGTGTCAACCTGTTGGAAACTGATACTAAGCTCTAAATGTATTCAGATTTTTAACAAGGCAATATCACATAGAAATTGTTTGCAGTGTCTGCTAAGTAACTTCAGTCTGCTATGTGGCATGAGCATGAGATATAATATCTTAATTTCCACCTTCCAGAAAACGTGTACAAGGGCTGGCCAAATAGTTCAGTGGATTAAAGCATCTGCAAGCAGGCGCAGGGGCCAAAGTTCAATCCCTCGCCTGCCGGGCTAGTCCCACCCTTTGGGCATGCTGAGGATGTAATTAAGACTGCGGGTAGTGGTGCTCGCCTGTGATCCAAACTCTTGGGAGGCTGTAAACAGGAGAATCACTGAGTCTGATCTAGAAGTGAGACCCTCAACACCCTATGTACCAGTCCCTAAAATGCAAAACAAACAAAAAAATGTACAAAGTGCTTCCAACACATATTTGATACAATCACCCTAAGCAAGGTATTCTTTTAAAAATGGTGTCATTTAGGCTGGCCAAGATAGTTCAGGGGAATAATTTACCTGCTTAGGCCATCACAGGGACCAGAGTTCAATCCTGGTTTGTCGTACTGACCACACTCCGGGGGTGAGGTGAGACAAATTCCGACTGAGTATGGTGGTGCACACCTATAGGCCTAGTGCTTGTGAGATGAAATCCAGGATCATTATGTGTGCGATCTGTGTATTGAGGCCCTGTAGACACTGAACTGAATATATTTTTAAAAATGAAGTTAAATAAAATAGTGTAGTTTGAATTAAAAACAAATTGTTCATGGAGCATGATTTTCCTACAAGAACAAATTTTTGCTTATTTACTGATACAGAGATATCCTCAGTTCAATAAACACAAAGTACTCAAGGAAGGGATGGGATCCTTTCAAGGAAATGATGTGTATTTGAATGCAGACACATGGAGATTCTGACCTTGGTGTCCACAATGATTTCTGATGTTGGCCCCATAGAATGCCTTTCTGAAACAGCTTCAGAAGACATTGGAGGAACCAGGATCACTTCTCAGAATTCAAAGCTCTGTTTTCTATGTGTCCCTTTTTGATGGCAGTTTGTCATTTGTAGATGTTTTCCTTTTGTTCTGCTACCAAGAACTTGCTGAAGTAGTTTGGCCACTTGCCAAGCTGATCCCTTGAGCTTCTTCTGACACTGATTGGAGCTGGGAGTCCACTGGTGTTCTCTCCAAGGATTTTCTTGACATCTATGTTTGACTTGCGCAGCATACAGCCTCAAAGTTGAGGCACGAAGTAAGAGTTCTTCCCAAACTTGCTGAGCTTAGGTATTTGTCTAAAACATAGAGCCATAACTATGCATTGATTGCAAACAACATCCCAGGAGGAACCGATTTAAGTTTTCCTTTTGTAGTCCATTCTGTCTTTGATAGTGTCTCCCCTTGAAGGAAGAACTGTTCTCAAATAGCCTTTGCCCTACTCAGTCATTGTTCAGAGAAGGCATACAGCCCATGGTCAGGGTTGTGCCCACAATTTATCAGCTGGCAAGAAGCACCCAGGACTAGAGCTGTGAGACCTTTTGGGGGGAAATTCTCTCCACATTTCAGGATATCCAATACAAGGCAGGGTTCCTTATGGGTTGCTCAAAGTACCATGAACTTAGCTAGTGCCCAAAGTGCTGTTATTTGAGTCCATGAAGAGGAAAATGATAATTAATGCATCTATTAGAAATGTGTTCATAACTAGACAGTCATTGCCGCCTCAAGTAAAACGACTATTTCCAGAATTGATGCCCCTGCAGAAATCTTTTTATAAACTGCATTTTCTTCTTGATAGAAATCCAGTGAGTTTAGAAAATGGGAAAAGATCTGGCACCTGGCATACTGTGACGGTTCCTTTCCAATGTGGAGGACATTCAGGGTCAGAGATAGCATTTAGGAATTGTGATGCCTCCTGCTTTTTCTTGATTGGCCAAGATTGTCTTTCTATTCTAGGTCGTTTGTGGTTCCAAATAAATTTTAGGATTGATTCTCTATATCTGGGAGGTATGTTGGTGGCAATTTGATAGGGATTGCATTAAATCTGTACAGCAATTTTGGGAGTATGGCCATCTTCATGATGTTGGATCTTCCTATCCAGGAGCATGGAATATCTTTCCATTTTCTGAAATCCTCCATAATCTCTTTTCTTAGGGTGTTGTAATTTTCTGTGAAAAGATCTTTGACTT
>PVKA01039843.1:0-19180 GCA_004027165.1 Ctenomys sociabilis
TGCCATTCACTTTGCCTTATCTGACTCAATTGATTTTACTTGTTGTACATTTCCTTTTGTATTTCTGCTTTTCGCTTGTTATACTAGGGAGACTATACGATATTTACACATGTGTGTCTGGTTTATTTCACTTATGAGTATATGTTCAAGTGGCATCCACTTCAGTATAAATGCTTCAAACTTATCATTCTTAATAGTTTTCATTCCTTCTTGTCCCAGCAATGCGCGAAGAGTAACTAAGATAAGTACCTTATGTGAAAAGAAGCCTAACTAGGTATCCAATTTCACTCTTCCACCCAATTTCACCTCTTCTACCTGAAACAGTTCAGAATCCTGGTAGATTGATGATAGTGTTGGGACACTCCCTTCCTCCCAGTGAAAAAGCCAGATGGGCACTTCTGACTGGTGCAGGACCTCCATGACACCCACTCAGCTGCCCAACTCTACATTCAATGGTCCCCAACCTTTACGCTCTCCTGGGTTTACTTTCTCTTGGTTCACCTGTCTGGACTTGAAGGATGCTTTCTTTTGTGAGCTACACCTGTCAGCCAGTCCATATACCTTTGAATGGGACAAAAAGGCCACCTTACCTGGGCTCCTTTACCACAAGGTTTCAAGAACTCCTCCACACTTTGAGGGAGGCACCAGCTGCTGACTTGGCCTGTTTCAACATGCAGATTTTAAGTGTACTCTCAGACAGTGTGTTTAAGCAGGACAGATTGCTAGAAGGGAACACAGGCCCTGCACGACCGGCCATCAGCCAAAGGCTACAGTCTCTGTGAAGTATAAATAAAAAGTATGTTACTTGGATTTGACTTAGAAAAAGGATTCAGGTACCTGGACCCCAAGAGAAAAGAAGTCATCTGTTCCATTCCAAGGCCTGAAAATAAAAGGCAGCTTAGAGAACTCCTGGGTGCTATGGGATTCTGTTGAATTTAGACACTTAGGTTCACCAAGAAGCCTAAATCTCTATTGATGTGCTGACTGGAGAAGAAAATGAAAAGGAGCTATTAAACTGAGCCTTAGAACAGACTGAATCCTTAGACCATAAAATGAGTGCTATCTGCTGCCCCACCATGAGGATTTCTGGTTGTGACTAGACCCCTTAGCCTATTCATTGATGAATGAAGGCTCAGAGTGTCAAGGGTTCTACACAGAGCATTGGTCCTTGGGAAAGACCTACTGTGTACTTATCTAAAAGTCTGGACTCCACAGCCAAGGGCAGGCCTCCTTGCCTGAGGACACCAGTGGCAACTGCCCTCCTGATCAAAGAAGGTGGCAAATTAAGCCTGTGACAAAATCTGCTCCTAGTCCCACATTCATTTCTGGAGTTGTTAAATATCTGAGGCTGCCATTGGGTTTCAAATAGCCACATTACTTGATATGAAGGAATGCTTTGTGAAAATCCTGACTCACCTTTGAACTGACTAAGACTTTGAGCCTGGCTACCTTTTTGTCCACTGAACTTGGCCCTCTTTTTTTTTTTTTTTTTTTTTTTTTTTTTTTTTTTTTTTTTTTTTTTTTGACAGGGTCTCACTATGCAGCCCACATTCACAGTGATCCTCCTGATTCCTGCCTCCCTAGGGCTGGGATTACAGGTGTGCGCCACCACGCCCGGACTCCATCGCTGGCTCAGCACACCCAAAGGCGGGGCTGGCTCAGCAAGCAGAGCCAGGAATTGAACCCTGGCCGCTGCGCTTACCTAAGCAAGCACTTAATCTGCTGAGCTATACCACTGGCCTTTAAAAGTTTTTTTTTGGTGGAACCGGGGATTGAACTCAGGCCCTTGCACTTGCCAGGGAAGTGCTTATTCCACTGAGCCATCTCCCTGGCCCTGAACTTGGTCCTCTTGACCATGACTGGTTCACTTTGACTGATGAGCTTTATACTACTAATCAGATCTGCAGGTAGAGCCCTGGTCTGATGCTGAGTACATCATGTTTACAGATAGAAATAGCTTAGTCAAAATGGAAGACACCAGGCTGCCTATGGAGTCATCACCACAGAAGAGGTGCTCCGCCTCAGAATGTGTCTTCCAAGTGGGCCAAACTATGGGCTCTAATACAAGCTGTCAGCTGGGTAAAGGGTAAGAAGGTAAACTTCTATACAGACTCATGGTATGCTTTGCTACTGTGCACATTCATGAGATGCGATACAAGGAAGGTGGACTCCTTAGCGTGACACAAAAGCAAAGTAAAAGCACGGTTGAAATTTCCCAGCTTCTGAGTGCAGTTTGAACACCAAAGAGAGTTGCCATTATCTATTTTAAAGGACACAAAAGGTAAAAGATATTGTCATACTTGGAAATCATAAGACTAGAGAGGCTGCAAAAATGGCAGTGAATGTTCTGAAACAAAACTTAGAAGCCTAACATGAACTAGCTCCTGAAGCTGTCTTCAGTGTCTGCAATGAGCCCCTCTGCTACTCAAAGGAAGAAATAAAGTAGGCACAGTAGGAAGGGAACCACATGGGCCCAAAGAGTGCTTGGATTTCCCTGGATGATTGAATGACAGTTTCTGAAAATCTGGCTCCTTTCTGGGTAAAACACCATCATGATGCCAACCATGGAAGAAAAGCTTCTAGGGCTCAGCTTCTAAGCTGCTACTATTATTTCACAAGGTTAGCCCCGATCTGTGCCTCCTTTAGTCAGAGAGGTCAGATCTGTGCCAGGGATGAACCCCTATCTGAACCTCAATCCTGATCTACAATGCTGGACTTTCCTTTTTTGGAGAACTATAAGTAGATTTTATAGTATTTGAGTTACGTAAAGGATACAGATATCTCTGGTACTTGTCTACACTTATTCTGGGTGGGCAGAGGCATTTCCTCTGGGACAGAAAAGGCCACTGAAGTCTATAGAATATTGCAAGATATATTATCCCTAAATATGTGCTGCCCCTAGATATAGACAGTGATAATGGGCCTACATTTGTGGAAGAAATAGCCCAGAAGCTGACTAAAGAGTTAAAAATCAGGTGGAACTTACATACAGCATACGAGTCATGAAGCTCTAGAAAGGTTAAAAAATGAATAGAACTTTAAGGTCTCTACTGACTAAATATCACCAAGAAACCCAGGCACCAGGGTACATTTTCTTCTCAGGACCCTCAGCAAGGTCTGCATTTCACTAGTTCTCATGGGATATACATTCTGTGAAGTTTTGTATGGATGACCCCTATCTATAATTAAGGGTCTCCAGGGAGATCTACATTAGCTAGGTAACATGTCTCCACAGGAACACCTTACACAGTTAGGAACAACTTTTCTCAAACACACAAGAACATAGCTGAAAGGCCATCCATCCCCATAGGGACCACCACACACACTTTCAACCCTGGGGACCTAGTGTGGGAGAAGTTTTGGAAAAAAGAGCCTTTGCAATCTACCTGGAGAGGCCCCTACTTAATTATTTTGACTACTCTGACAGCAATAAAGGTTCCTGGGATCCAGCCATGGATTCATCATGCTTGGATCAAGAAAGTCCACCCAGATGACTGCTGGACTGAGTCAATGCCACTGTCCCAGAGGAGACAATGCACTCAAAGCCCTGCTCCTATCACTCTGGAATGACAGGTCTCTGCACAGCTGAAGCTGATGGACACTGTATACCAGGGTACTGCCTGATTGATTCACACTTTGCTGCCCAGTTTGGTCTCTTGCCCCTCTCCCCTTGTTAATCTCAGTGTTCTCCCTTGAGCACTGGGCTGTATCCCTAGGGAACTGGAAGGTCCCTCATATAAGATCACCTTCCTTTTATGTGAGTGTATCCACTGGGCTGTGTACTCTGAACTACTTTTCATGGGGTCGATTACTTCCCCTATGTTATCGTTTGTGTCTGGTTGTTCCCCTAGAGCCTCATGCAGCCGTGGGGCAGCTTCTGGAGTCTGTGATTGCTTACTGTGGGCATGGGTGCCGCACCTGTCCCGGGGCAGGGAATTGGCAGTACAGTGTAGGGAGGGGAGGGAGGCCGGCTGGCTGCCCGAGCTGCTGCCACTCCCTTCAGTTCTCTTCTTCTTGCTGTCACCATGAGCTGTTACCCTCTGCCCTGTGCCGCCCCGCCTTGGAGCCAGCGGAGTATGGACTGAACCCTCCGGTAACTGAGCTAAATAAAGTTTTTCTTCCTTTATTTTGGTGTTGGGTATTTTGTCCCAGCAAGGAGAAAAGAGTAACTGAGATGCCCTATTAATCGTTGTCTGCTCCCCCGAGCCTGCTTGACCCACACTGCTTGCTTTGCAAACCCAGGGTACTGAGATCTCCAAGTCCAATTGACTGGCACTATAAAAATGCTTAACTGAACCATTTGGGACCCCTCTAAGGTTACTGTGCCTCTGTACTTTGATGCCTTCCCCAGTGTAACCAGCCCCATTTCCTTGGGCTGTGGGGAAATTAACTGGGAGCACTGTGGCAACAGCATGTATGTCTGCTTATAGTGGGAAGTAGGAACTAGATGTAACAGGATTTTGCAGAGGTACTAAGGATTGGTTCTGTCTTCATCAGAGCTGCCCAACCTCCACTAATTGGGTACATGTGGACCCATATAGCACTAGTTACCATCCAGCTTGAAATGCCAACAGGGAACCTGTAACCTGATAAATTATATAGTCTCTGACCCCAACTATGAAAACTGGCTGACAGGTTGTCAAATTGGTTCTCAAATTGGTGGTAGGGGAATGATTCCAGGAATGACACTATTGTTTAAGAAGGTTTTTGTTATGTCCCATATCAAGATCCCTACAGTGAAGCCATAATTTCCTTTGGTGCCCCTAGGACCCCAATTCAGTAGGTTCCCAGATGACTACCCCCAACACCAGACCCTCTGGGCGTAGTGAGCAACACCTGGCATATCCTCCAAGCAGCAGACCCGGGACATCGGGAAACGCATGTTGGCTCTGTGTGCCCCTGACTGCCCTTTCAAACCATGCCTCAGGCTTGGCCCTAAACAGCACCGACCTTAACTCTACTGCTGTCTCCAGTCATCCCTTACTCCAGTCCACCCAAAAGAGGAGTGGGGGAATGCCACCTGCCTCCTGAATTCCTCTATGAAACTTAACATCACAGCTGACTCTATAGACATTCTATTGCTACTTCAGCTCCCAATGTCCCCTTGTGGAACCTTCTTTATTTGCTGTAATGGATCCATTGGGTTTTTTGAGCTTGAAAGTGAGTCTCTGTGTACCTGCTTACCTCTTGCCTGACCTCTCTCTACTCAGGTCAACAAGGCCTCCCTACTTAGGCTCCACCCCAAGTGTGACTGGGAGATACTGGCAATCTCGGTTGGGACACAATAACAGGGAGTCCAACCCTCAGGGCCACTGCTGTGGCATGGACAAACAATAATACTCACAGTTGGGTATGCAATAGAGTATGACTTCACAGCAGTTCAGGGGACCCTTGACACAAGACCAGATCAATTCTCTAGCTGCAGTAATTCTCCCAAATTATAAAACTCTAGGCCTCTGAGCTGCTTAACAGGGAGGCACTTTAGAAAAAGAATGCCGCTATTACTCTAAGTCTGGTGTTGTTAGGGCAACTGCTCACCAACCTCAAGAGTGGATAAACTAGCAGGGCCCAGGACAGACAGACAGACAGACAGGCTTTGAGTGGTGGAGCTCCCTAGAAAGTTGGGAACTCTGGTTGCGATTAGGACTGCTAACGAGTCCTCCTCGTACTCCTCCTCCTATTCCTGCTTCTCCTCCTCCTCCTCATAGGACCTCATCATGGGCTCACTTGCTTTGAGACAAAATAAATAAACAGCATCAGCCTTCAAATGACTCTTGATCAGGTCCCTCCTACACAGCCCTAAATGCCAACATCTCTGAAAATGATTTTTCTAATGAACTAAAATAGGGGGAAATGAAGAGGAATTAAGATTTAAGTAAAGGCCTGTCAAGGATGCTTGCCAAAACCAAGCAACATGCCCAAGCAATAACAAAATTCTTATTCCTTTGTGTAGCTCCCATCTTTATTTTCTTTGTGTAACTGAGGGCCTTGCAATGTAAGTTGAGACTGATGACAGCCTTACAATGTAACCTGAGATATTTAAGCTCTATGGCAACCCATGACGTCACTCAACCCTCCAACCATAATGCACCAAATCTGCTACTGTTCCTCCCACCTGCTCTCCCCTTACAGGCCCTGAAATCTTTAAGAGGAGATGCAAAAGACAAATAAGAATGGGTAGGGCTCTGAGTCTTTGCAAGTGACCCCTTCAGACCCACTGGTAGAATAAGTTGCTTTCTCCTAGACCTCCTTGGTGATGTGTCTTCCTTTGTCCAGTCCTTGGCTGTAATAATTATAGTAATGAAAAACAGTGCAACTGAAAAACAATAATATTGATACAATGATAAACCTCAAAAGCCACATAGCATCACTTCAATCACTATTTGTTTGTTAGTAGTGAGACATTAATCTGCATCATTTTCAAAGAAAGGGAATTAGATGCTACACTTTGAATCTCAGGAGGGAAATATGAACGATCTCCACAATGTGAATTTTGGTTATTTTCAGGTATAGCTTGATAAGCATTTTCTATAAGAAGTCTGTCCTGACCCAAGTCTGCCTCAAATTTCCTTTATATTCTTGTCTCGATCCTTTCACGTTCATTACACACATCCCCTTGCAATATATCAGTTCTCAAATTCTGGCACTAGTGCACAACATCACCTCGGCGTTCTTTAGACAGGTGCATCCTTGGGCTCCACCCACACTCCCTGAAGTAGAAATTGTGGGAGGGGCTCAGAGATCCATGGTTTACCAAGATCTCCAGATGATCCCGGTGCTCGTTTCATTTGGGAACCAAATTTTGCATCCATGCCATTGCCTGCTTACTGTTGGGACCCCTCTGTGGAGGTTAGCTCTGTGGTGCGAAGCCTGCCTTGGTCCTGTTCAGCAGAGTGTGGGTCAAGCTAGCAATTCTATACGGAGAAATGCAAAAGACAACTAAGAATGTGGGAGACAGATGAGAGAGACAGATGCTAGTGCCAGACTGCTGCCTTCCTCTTTCAGCTTTGCTCCACTCACCTCTAAAGTCAGCCACAGTAGAGCTTTAACCTTTTGGCTTGCTTGTGTGGTTTTGCTTTTTTTTTTTTTTTTTTTTTTTTTTTTGCATCACCTAGAAACTTGCTACCTTCCAAGTAAGATTGTCTCTGCAGCAGCCAGATGGTCCTGTGAGAAAGTCAAGAGCCCAGTAAGAGACAAGGAAGGCAGCAGCCAGTGGTAATGGCTAGGCTGCTGCAGCAGACAGGCTTTAGCCACGTCCACTCTGTGTTCTTCCCCTTTTCCACCCTCTCCCCTACTTTCTTCCTCTGAACTGTCCATGTCTTGACATGCCCATCTTGTGTGGTTATTTCCATGAATGGACTTAGGTAGAAACTTAGTTTGTTAAACAAGGCAAAATATTCACGGTCTAATTTTGGTTTCTGGTTTCTGAGCAGCAGGCTCCTCTCACGTATACGGAGACCACTCTGGCCTTTGTTTCCACAGAGGCTGCCATTCCGGTCGGTCTTTCACATGCACGTGATGGTATCCTATGGTAGCCTGTGGGGCAGGAGGGCCTTTCTCTGATTCCTCCTAATAGGGGTCTGTGCTACTGCGTTCAGTGCTGTTGACAGACAGTGGCAGGAGTGCTGTCAGGGACAAGTGACAGAGCCTGTCACTAAAGCCAGGTGGAAAACTTCCCTCAGAGATTCCAGATGAGTGTAGCAAGCTGGATTCCATGCACTGAATAATCTAGCTCAGGGGTTCGCAAGCTATTACTTGTAAGCTTGTGCTTATAAATAAAGGTTTATTGGAACACAGTTACGCCTATTCTTTCCCATTATTTTCTTTGGCTTCTTTAGTGCCACAATGGCAAAATTAAGTAGTCGTGACAAATGATGTCTGGCCCATAAAGCTTAAGTATTTAAAAATATTTACTTTCCGGCCCTTAACCAAATGTGCCATCCCTGCGCTAAAGGAACGTTGATTTTCTTCCATTTCCAGCAGTGCCTGGTCATGTTTAAAGAATCCAGCTTGATTTCGTCTATGCTCATGGGCTTAAATGTTTATTTTAAACTTTTTACTTAGAACTAAATACAGAGAAGCTGTGCAGTATGAAGAACATCATATACCTTTCACCGGATGCATTAGGACATGATATGCTTTTTTATCATTTGTATTTATTTTCTACACACATATATACTATTTTATTTTACATTTACTATTTACTTTTTAATAATTTGAGGCTAAGTTACATATATCAAAGCCATTTCATTTACATCGACAGCCTTCTTAAGAATTGGAATATTCTCTTGTATGACCAAGTATAATTTCTAGCATTAGTAAAATTAATATTGGTGCAGTAGGGCTGGTGAGATAGTTCACTGGACTAAGTGCATGCTTTGGCAAGTGCAGGGGACCAGGGTTTGACCACTAGTCCCACATGCCAAGCTTGCCCCACCCTCGGGGTACGCTGAGTTTGTGACAGAGTCTGAGTGTGGTGGTGCATGCCTATAATTCCAGCACTGGGGAGGCTGAAAACAGGAGGGTCACCACAAGTCCAGTCTGTATAGGGAGACCCTGTACCAAATACACAATTGAAAAAATATTGATGCAATAATTTTATCTATTTTACCATCCAATTCTAGTGGATGCTCCTTATTCAATTTCCCAGCATCAATACAAGATTCAGGGATAAGAATTACGTTTAGCTACCATAAACTTTTGGATTTTACAAATACATTTTATTTAACCTTATTCAAAATAAAATCATCTTATTGTATAGAAAGCAATTAAACATTCTTCATAAATTTATATATTTTGATCACTGTATCCTATTAATCCTCTCTATTACATCTCCCTCACTCCTGGCTAATAATAGTGTTCTTTCTATTTTTATGTCACCCTTTTTAGATTCCACATAATAAAGAGAACCTGTGTTTGTCTTTCTGAGACTACTAATTTATTTCACAATGATTTCCAGTTCTGTCTGTACAGCCTAATTTCATTCTGTACTCTACAGTTAGGTAGTACCCCACTGTGTTCACCTACTGTATTTTCTTTATCTGTGCATCTTCCGGTGGACACCTAGGCTGGTTCTATGTGTTGGCTACTGTGAATTCTGCTGCAATAAACATGGTTATACATGTATCCCTATGGATGCTGGCTTTAATTCCTGCAGTTGTACATTAAGGAGAGCAAGAGTTGGGTCATGTGCTATCAACTTCAGTATTTTGAAGTTTAAGTCTGTTAAACAATGAAGGAATTCCATTACAGTTCACATCTTAGGAAAAGCCTTATGGAACTGGAACCCTTCCCTTCAGACCCTTAGAGATTATAGCTGGGGATGACAATGAACAGCCAAAGTTTTTAGATGCAAATCCATGGAGCAGAGGTTCTAGAAAGGCAGGCTCCTCCACCTGTCAGTCTCACTCTCTGATGGTGGTGTGAGTGCCACAGTTTTGGAGATTGAGTAACCAGCTGGCCCTAGGTGAAGATTTCCAGCCATGCCATTCTACTCTGGCTGCAATGGGCCAGAGACGCTTTCCCATGATGGACTCCAGCTAGACTTTTCCATCATCTGAAAATTTGGAGTTTAACCAGGAACCTAGAGCCAAATGTGTAGATTTGGAAGCTATAGATCTGGGAAAGATTAGCGTGTGGAAATTTAATAAGGATCAAATATGCATGACAAGCTAAATGTGATTATACCAATTAAAGCTGCCACTAGGTGCACAATTAGTGACTCTTATAAAATAAAAAGAGAAAGATACTTTTTGTTTGCCTAAATAAAAATGAGTTTATACCAGACACAATAAAGTTTGATTTGGTGCATGTGAGTAACACTTGCCCAAGCAGTCTTGTAAGAAGGTATTCATTCATTTAAATGTTCGTTCATTCTTTTAACAATGATTTATTCATTTTTTAAATCTGTTTTGTATATTTTAAGGAAGGGTCTGCAGGGTTTCAGGGTCTCACTACTAGATTGGACTAGTGATCCTGTTTTCAGCCTCCCAAGACCTGGGATTACAGGCATGTGCCACAAAGCCCAGTCTCAATTTCTGTCTCAGTGGGTCCCAGTGGCCGGGCTGGCACAGCAGGTCCAGATATTGAACCCCTGGACCCTGTGCCTACTTGCAGGTGCTTTAATCTGCTGAACTATTTGGCTGGCCCTAACAGTGATTTATTGAGAATATTTTGTGTACTAAGTGGGGCTGTGGATAGAGAAGTGAATCACACATTCCTTGGTGAACTGGAAAGTATCATTCAGTTCTTTTAAAGAATTTGGGCTTATTTTTCAGAAAGAGTAATTCCCATGGGTGCTGACCTGGACCAAGAGATGCAGGTGGAAATGTGGAGCTTTCTGAGGAGTGGCAGTGATTTCTGGAAAACGTGAAGCCTGGTGAAGGTCTCTGGCTGAACTGAGAGCTTCGGTAAAAGGCTTAAGACTCTAACGACTCTTCCAGAACAACCAGCCTGACAATGAGTAATATGCAGTTTGATGTGAAAATTAGAAAACTGGCAGACGAAGCTGCGAGAGGGAAATTGGATTTCCAGAGAGACGAATGGGAGGCCATGCGGCTGAGTAGAGTTCATAAGATGCAAACGCATGCAGGGGAGTCGCAACCCTCTCTCCTTCCTAGAGTGCAAAATAAGTCCCTGCGCAGCATGCCTGTTATTTATTTATTTATGGCTGAAAAGGGGGAGTTCCGTGGCCCTGGTGTTTATTATCACAATGGATGGATTCAATATCAGGCAATGATGTGTTCAAAATGAAAGTCATATCATTAAATGTCATGGGCATTTATTAACACAGTTTCCTCCTTAGTTGAGTAAAATAGGCATTATCCCCCCAGGGCCTGCAGGACTGACTGTCTCTTGCCTTTTTCTTTTGTCTGTCTTTGGTGAGGTCTGTGTTTCTGGGAGGCAGCTTGGTGGGAAGCAAATTTGGGAAAAGCAGAAATCCTTAGGGGAATGTGAGGAGGGAAGAAAAACTCCTGGGTGGTGGTTTTAACACAGAGAACTCCCACAGGGAGCCACACTGTAGACCCTTAACTTCCTGCCCCCTCTCTCCTTAACACCCTGTCCTCCTTGCATTAGCTCATCCATTTTGTTTCCTGTCTTTTCTCTCCTCTTGCTGCATATTAATTGGCATCCTTTCTCCTGAGCTATGTTTTCTAACCTGACAGTGTGTGGAAAGGCCCAGGCCCAGGCCCACCTAATAAAAGCCTGCATAGTCCTGAATGCCTGTACTCAAACCACACCACACAAGACCATATGACTGCACGGGAACCTCTGTTCCAGGCAGAAGAGAGGAATTACCACGAGGACTTTGAATATTTCATTGGATCAAATGAAACACGATGTTTGGAAGCCTCTCGCCTTTTAAGTTGAGAACTAAAAAATTGCTATCAGGCCAATAATAGGCACTGTAATTTGCATACATTTCATCTCAAGGGACTTCTGAAATTATGCAATATGCAAGTGGTTAATTGTTCTTCACACTCCTGACATTACAAATTAAGGCTCCGATTAGGGAGGAGCCCATCTGTGATAGGAATAATTGGCAGGCGCCCACATGGAGAGCATCCTTGAAGATTGAAATAAGTCTCTTTTCTCACTATCCATGTAGACCTTGAAGACTACAGCTTCTAGATGGGCTCATCATAAGAGTGTTATAGGCTGCTAAGTTAGATAGAAATATTATAGGCAGTCAGACAGGGCCAGGCCCTCGAAAGGAGCCAATATAGAGGACCTTGCAACTGTGGGAGAGACAGACATTCCCACTGTGTGCCAGAGCCGAAGACCAAAGATCAAACAAATGCTGACCTCCTGAAAGATAAGCATCCAGGATTGATCATCACATTGAGGAAGCCAGGAAGTATTGCTAACCCCATCCCTATGGGATAAGCCCCTATTCTATATTCATGCTTGCCCATATGGCTCTGGAATTAATCAATTTTACCTGAGCAATTGTGCTTGTAACCTTTCTGGTTGACCATAGTTTTGCCCCACCTCATGCCCACCTAGTGAGTTCTTGTGTTTTCACCTTAAGACTTGCCTCACTTTATGGTTTTGCTCTATAAAATCCATAGTGAAGGCAGGGTCCTGGGCAACCCTCTTGGGTCCCCTTTTGTCCTTCTGTCAGACAGAAGCTTTCTTTCTCCCAATAAATATATTTTGCTCCTAACCCCCATTGTTCCTAAAATTCATTCCTCAGTTTTAGAGAACATGAACTTGTCCCAGTATCTTTTGGGGTGGTAGCTTCATTCCCCCTATATTGAGAGAATGGAAGCTTCATTTGTCTGGATTCCCAGAGAGCAATATAGTTTCACAACAACTGAACTATAATTGTAATGTGAGAGAAAAATAAATCTTTATAGTATGAAGCCTGAAATATCACCTAATATATTCTGTAGCATAGCAAATTCTGATACATTCATACCTACTAGATTTCTCCGTCTATCTCATTGGCAAAATCTAAGTTATATGGTCCCCTACAGCTGCAGGGAAAGTTGGGGAAAAATGGAAGAGGATTGCTCACTTGTGTTATCTCCTGGGAAAGTTTCCTTGAAGCTGATATCTAATGGCAAGAAAGAAATCTTAGCACTTGGGAGGCTGAGTCAGGAGGATTGTTGTGAGTTTGAGACCAGCCTGGACTACAAAGTGAGTTCAAGGTAAGCCTAAACTACATAGGGAGACCTTGGCTCACAAAGAGAGAGGGAGAGGGAAAGGGAGAGGAAGAGGGAGAGGGAGAGGTAGAGGGAGAGGGAGAGACAGAGAGAGACAGAGACAGAGAAATAAGAAGGTCATTGGGTGGGGAGCTCTGCATCTGCCAAATCAGCAGACACTGTTCAGACTAAACAAGGAAAATGCCAGAGGCAAACACGCAGAGGTGGGTATCCAGGTATTTGTATAATTCTGTGCCTCAGATTACTTGTCCTAGAAACAGTTGATCCCAGTGGCTCCTTCTCCTCTGAGCTGTCAAGATGCCTGGTTAAGTGACTGTTAAAAAGCATCTTCCCCTCCCTCTGGCCTCCCACAGCCCAAGGGGCTGCCCTTGAGGTAGGGAGGGTAGTGATGCCACTATCCCTTGACAGACTTTTTCAGAGAGGTTATGAGGCTGAACAGATTTGTGTTTGAAAAGGGCTTTGAGGCTCTGCCTTGAAAGGTGGCACAGAAGTGCAAATGCCTGCAATTCAGGGGCTGGCTGAATGGAACAGAGACCAAATTGCTTTAAACTAGAATTTCAGGGCCCAGGGCTGGTGTCTTCGATGTGCACAATGGCATTTTTTTCTTTTCACAATGGCATTTTTGAAAGCACTTTCTTCTGTGAAAACTGCTATCTGTTCTCAGGGCTCCTCACTCAAGGTAATACTCAGTGCTCTAGGAAGGGACTTGGGTTCTTCGGCTCTTCAGCTGATCTTTGTGTAAAGTCACCTCTTCCACCACCCCACAGTCTTCTCAAGCCTTTCCTGTTCTGGAGAAACTGAGCCCTATCAGGCCAACCTAGGAATTGGCTGTAGAAGGCCAGGAAAGGAGCTCTGAGGAATAATGGAAACCTCCTCCAGAAACTGCCTGGAAGGTTTGTTGAAAGCACACTTTTTCTGACCCAGCCCAAGACTGTTATTATGGGATCTTCAAGTGTAATTTTTAGGAATTTGCACATTTTTTTTCAAGTTTGGGAATAATTGCCCAGAAGGCTGCTCGATAAAGTTAACTTAAATGATGCATGAATTATGGGTATTCATCGTGGGAGGTGAGGGGAAGTGAGGGCTGAGGGGTGGGAGGTGGGAGGGGTGTCCTACACTGTCTTCCCTTTTGAGTTCTCAAAACACCAGGAGACATTGCAGTCCTCAGCACCCACCTTTCTTTCCAGATGAGACTTGGCCAAGGAGCTCAGGGACCCAGGTCCTACACTTGCACCCTGGCATGACTGAGGTCTTTGTTTCCTCTTCCAGAAGACTAAGTTTTTAAATTTAGGAGCAACTATTCAGAGGGATGGATCTCCAGCAGTGCTGCCTCTGGCAGCAGAAGGGGTGGAAGGCTATTATCTGGTGCTGGTGCATGTCAGGAAGAGTTACATCTTTTTGACAATTCGATGGCCCCCTTTGGGTCTGCCCAAATGGTACCTGTTGTCAAAGTCAATAGTGCTTACAATTTAATTTCATCTACTTGCAAACAATCTCTTTCATTAGCGGAAGGAACCATGATAAGATTCTCCCAGGCATGCAGTTTCATTTTCTACAGTTGCAAAGCATAAGTACACTGCTTTCTGCAGAGAATGGGACCCCCTCCTCCGCACCCCAACTGCCCCTAATGAGGTAGTAAGCATCTGGGTATGAGAGGGGTGTGAAGGGGCAACTTGCACGCTGCGTTCCTAAGAGGCGGCTCTGTCTTTACCCTCTCCGAGCTGTCAGCTGTCTCATTGTAGCTAGTCACTGTGCTCTGTGAAATCGGAAGCTCCCATCATCCAGATGACAAGAAGGTAGCCTTTTCATGTGTCCTAGAGGAGCTCATGGCACGGACAGGAGAGACTCTTTCTAACTCTGAGCTAAGTGGACACTGGTTCAACAGCAAGGTGACACTGACGATCGCATTCCCAGTAATGCCAGCGTTAGTAGTGGTTAGGATTTGCTTTCTGCTGCACTAGATGCCTGGTGTAATTTATTTAATTCTCACAACAGAACTTGTGGTGAAATTTTCATGCCCATTTCACAGAGGAAGCTGCAGAACTGAGCTAGAAGTGACAACCTACATGTGCTTGACCTCACAGGCATGTCTTACTTGTCACCCTGATGTTATGTGCTCGAAAGTCTCAGTAAAAAGATAAAAACTGCATTCTTCCTTTAACCTCTACGGATCAGAACCATATCCAGACAGCCACAAAATATTGCACATTACTGGAGTACTGAAAACATTTAGACATTCCTTTTTTACCCCTCCAGGGAATTTCTTAGAGAAACTGGTGAGAGGGTACTTTGGAGACTTCATTGCTCTTAGGAGTTATTGGTGACTGAGTATACATGTGAGTTTGCATGTTCTAGCAACACAGAGATCTGACGTGTGACCTGCTTTTTATTAAAGTAATAGCTTTTGCAGGGAGTCTGGTTATTATTGGTGCTTTGGGAAAGCAGGTGTCAAGGCTGGACTCGTTCGAAGGTGATTTCAAGTTCTTTGCCCGAGGTGTACATGCTAACAGGAAAATGCTCTTTATTCTCTTCATCCCAAGATCCGAAAGATTATACTACCCCTTGGATTGCAAAAGGAAAAGGAAAGTTCAAACATGACCCGGGGAAGCAGATTTGGGAGAGAAAGAAAAGCAAGCACTCTTGCCAAGGACTGCGGTCAGAGGGAGGGAAGCTCCCCTGCGCGGCGCTGCAGAGCCGCCGCACGGGGGCGATCGTGGACACCTTCCCCTTCCCTCAGGGCTCCTTTGTCTGCTCACTTCACCCAAGCATCAAAGGTCTCTCTCCAGTCCAGCCTCCCCTCTTCCCCAGGATATGGAGGACTTTAACTTCTGCTTGTACCTTGGTTGTTCACCCTTGTCCGGTCCTCCAAAGCATCTATATTCTGGTCTTTTCTCCAGTAGAACCAGTTTTTATCCTCGATATTTTCAGATCCTGCACTACTGACCCAACAGTCATCACTAACGACCTAATATGTTTTTCCTGTCCTTTCCCTCATTCATGTTTCCCTCCTCTCAGAAAGCCTCACTCTGAAGCTTGCCGCTGCTCCGCACTTCTTTGCTTTTTATTTTACCTACTACTTTGCGAACTTTTTGAGGGTGGGAACCTAGTTTAACGCATCTTTGTTCACCACTGTCTCCTGACCCGCCGAAGCACACAGGGCTTCATGAGTGCCTACAGAACAAATAAACCATGATATGCAATTCAGTAAGTCATTAAGGCCTAATCCTATAGAACAACTGCATTCATATACAAATTCTCCTTGTCTCACTTCATGCTGAACGAGAAGCTTTGGAGGTGTGATGAATCAAGTGCTTATCCAAGTCAGGCTGCCCGGGGGACACAATGTGGGCATTTTACGTGGTTTGAAGTCTCTTTTATACTTTGCTGATTTTGTTCACTGAGATTTGCATCTTTATGCTCAGATTTCAAGCCATTCTTGATGCTAAAACTAGGCACGTGAACCCGGCTGCACCAGGACACGATGAAGGGCACATGTAGAATCCGCCACTCCAGAGGAGGTGTGAGGAAGTGGCTGAGCTTTCATGGACCGTGCCTCAGGCTCTGTGTCTGGCTGGTGAGCTGTGACACAGCACTTATAATGGCTAGAATTGAACTGTGTTGCAGTTTTCTTCTGGGCTAGTCTCTGATCCTGAGTCATGAGCTCTTGAGTTTGCGGAAATTCTGTGAGTTTTACATCCTTAATGATTTTCTTTTTGGGGCTGAGCTAGCTAGAATGTGTTCTATTACCTATGCGGGTAGAAATTGCTGTTCTTACGAATTAAAAATGGCATGCTCATTTTCCTGATTGTAGGTTACTCTGGGTCAGAGATGAGATCTGAGCAAGGCAGAGAGCATCAAGCCCTGGGCCTTGGAGAGTGATGGATGGGCTATGTAAGGGCCCCGGGGGTCAGGTTTTCAAATGCCATTTGGGGCATGGGTGCATAATTATCTAATTTTCTCCAGGTAGGAGTCTCAACATTGTTATATTTCCTACTTATTTCTAATTTATAAACTCTTTATATAGTTGTTAGAACTTAGAGCATGTTTGTAGGAATTGCATACGTCTATACTTATAGCTTCTTGGGTTTTACACCGCCTTTGATAATCTTATCAACCCACTCAGGAACACAGATTGGCTTGCCATTGTCTGTTGTAAAAATTCCAGACTTTAAACTCTAGGATTCAAGGCTGTATTCATAGCTCCACTTTTCAGCTATACGTGCTGTATTCTTGTATTACCACCAAAGTACAACATTGTTTTTCCATTTGATTAAAAACATAGTCTGGTCATTGGCCTATTTTCTCTGCTTGCAACTCTCCCTACCAGAGTTGTACCCATTATTCAAATCTCATGTCTTCAAAGAAGCCTTTTCAAATGATACATTGTGGAAATATTTGCTTCATCTTTTTGAAATCTTCTTTGTCACAGAAATATCTATTCCATTATGACTTGTAACAGAACGTTTGGCTAGTCACCTTCCTGGGTGTATTGGGGGTTCTGTGTTGAACCTTGGATGCTTTTGGTTTCAAAAGTAATAGATATCAACTCTGTCAATGAGTAAATAAATTTTTTTTATTAATTTTATTGAGAAAAATTGCAATGAGACAGTTTCAAAACAGGTTGGTAGGAGAGTTACAACAATTAATACATTGCATATTGTTGTATTTGTAGTAGTCATTCATAGCACAAGATGCAGACATGATATTCTGTGCAAACACTATTGATACAGATCTTTCTTTCATTGAATTAAAAGAAAGTAGCTGTATATCTATCCTATTTTGTATATATAGGTACAAAAAGGTCCTTCATTTATATCTCCTTTTTTTTTGTTTAGTTTTGTCAGAGATGGGTATTCCACTGCCATCCAAATACTGTAGATGCATGAATTCAGGAAAATATTCCAATATAGACCAGTAGTCCACAATAGTAGTGGGTTATCCACAGGACTGGCAATGTCCAATTCTGATGACTTGAGCCTTCCACAGCTCAGCATAATAACATGGCTTCAGTTTTTGTACCTTGTTTCCACATTTTTCTGCTGGATGGTTAAGACAAAGATAAAGCAAGACCTATATAACAAGAAATGTAACTTTTGTATCTGACAAGGTCAGTTGAGTCTCCTTAGGACTTATCCTGAAACCCTGTACCACATTTTGTAGATCCTTTGTCAGTGTCAGCCATGTAGATGAGTCTTGGCCATTACTTGACCAATTTGCTCTCTATGAAAGCTTGAGAGAATATTTTCTCTCCAGGTGACTCTCCTTAGGCACAATCTACATTATCAATCACATTCCTCTGTGGCCCCTTGATCAGAAAATTTGGGACACAACTGAGTTAAATAATGTTAGGACAGGTTCTCCTATGCCTTGAGTCCTCACAGTAAATAAATTAATTAGCATACCACTCATAATAGATACATTGTCTGTCAAAACAAATAATAAATTTTTTACCCCCAGAAATATCTATGTGGGCTGGGGAGATGCCTCCGTGGAATAAGCGTTTCCATGGCAAGTTCAAGGGCCTCAGTTCAATCCCTGGCTCCACTAAAACAAAAGAAATATCTATGAATTTCACAAGAGTTTCAGAATTAGGATATTTTTAGATAGAAAGGAGCATCTATGAAGACTTTGAAACTGTCTCATAGCAGAACTTATAGATCCAGAAACACAGTATACTCTTGACAAAAAATATCCTGTTCAAGAGTCCCATGATAACTTGTGGGTGACAGAAAGGTTTCTCTTATGTTTTCACACACACACACACACACACACACACACACACACACACACACACCCCTTCATGTGGGATGCAACAGCAGATGAGGACCTTCAGAAGAGTTGGAAGAAAAAGTCTGGAGAATCGAGTGTCCCAGTTTCTTTAGTTTTGATTCTGCTACAGAGTGGGTAACCTTGGAAAGTCATTCATTTGCCTAGGTGTCCGTTTCCATGGGCAACATGTGACCATGGTAATGTTTCTGCCTCATTTGACACTTTGGAAGTAAAGGAGAAGAAGGTGTGGATACAGGGCCATGGTGAAGAGAGAAAGGGCGATAAGAAGATGGAAGTAAATGTGGTGGAAAAGGAAATATACAATAGAACTGGAAGTTGGCCTAATGCACTCTATGTAGGGGGCCTTCTTTCATCCAAGAGACATCAGGGAATAGTTTTGAAAGTTTGGCCCAATGCTAAGCAGAGAATATTTGCTCACCAAAATTCCATTCTCTCCTATTCTTCACTATCACATTCTTGTGTGGGTAGCTATAGCCGCCGTGTGAAGTGTGTGTTTTCCTCTCAGGCCTAGGAAGCCCTTGGGTAATGTAGGCCACCTGCACATCTTGGCAAAGGATTGCCATTGGAAGAGCAGTTGTGAACTTCCTTGGAAAATACTGGAATAAACTGGAAAGGTGTCACAACATTGAGAGCTCTTTATAGGGCACGACATGAATAGATTGATTGTATCTGGGTATTTTCTGCCTGCTTGCCTGCCTGCGTGCCTTCCTGCTTGCCTGCCT
>PVKA01039844.1:0-19174 GCA_004027165.1 Ctenomys sociabilis
TTCTTCACAATAAAACAGTCCTTTATTTATACTTTTGGAAAGTTAGTAACAAATGACACAAGGTTGCCTAGCGACTAAAAGCTGAACTTAACCAGACAGGACATCTCTCAGAACTGAGGTAGTTTGTTTGCTTTAGGCATAAGTTTTGAAGCAAAGAATGTCCTCATATGGTTTTGGTATCCTGATTATATTGATTTTGCCCTTGCCAGATGACAGTTGGTTTCCAACCTACATGCACATGGAGTTAGGGTGACAGCCACTGAAATCTATGCATTTCTGATTTCAAATCACATGACACTTTTACTCTGACTTGAGAGACCTACAGTCATGGATGTTAAACTGTCTTTGTACCAAATATCATCAGTTTTTTGTTATTGGACTTTTATTCTTAAATCCTTTTCATCCCCTTCCCCCTTCCCTCTCCTTGTATGCCTTGCTTTTTACCCTTAGGCAGTTGTATTACTAGAAGCATCTTGCAAATGTAATGCTTTACTTTGTTTCATTATGTTCCTGCTAAGTTTTCCCAAGTAATGAATTCCTAGGAGTGAAATTATAACACCCAAGAATCGGCCCAGAGAAGGTAGGATAGTAGTGCACATCAGTACCTGCAGCACTCAGGAAGGCTGAGCCAGGAGGACTGCAAATTCCAGTCCAACCCTGACAACTTAGAGAATTACTGAGGTCTTGTTCAAGATAAAAATAAAATGGGATTGGGAGGAGGTCAGGGCAAATGCCTTAGGCTCAATCCCTAGTACAGCAAAGATGGAAAATAATTTGTTGATATGTATCTATAGTAGTATTCTGAGCAAAGTACACGAAGAGATACATACTCTAGGGCCAGCCAGATAGCTCAGCAGATTAAAGCACCTGCTTAGGCAGATGCAGATTGGATCTCCAGCCTGCCCTGCTGGCCCTGCCCCTGGGGCACGCTGAGAGGGCAAATGAGACAGCGTGGTGGTGCACGCCTGTAATCCCAGCACTTGGGAGGCTGCAATCAGGAGGATCACTACGAGTCTGATCTCTGTAGTGAGACCCTGTACTAAATACAATACGTATACACATACATATATATACATATATGCATATGTATCTATATATGTATATATATAAATATTATAAGTACATATGTCTATGTATATATGTATATATGTATATATATATATGTATATATATATATATATACTTATGACTGACATATATATTCTATAGTGACTGATATAATAAAGCTAATTTGTCACTATACACATTGCCTATCCCCCCCCCATGGTTGTGAGCACATGCAAAACCTCAGTATAATGATAATCATAACATTATATACTATAAATTACACAGCTTTTTGGCTGGGGATTTAGTTAAGTGATAGAAATTGTGCATGGTGTGCTGCTCAGAGCTCTGAATCCAATACCCAATACCACAAAAACAAATAAAAATGAAGTTTCATCTAAAAATGCAGTTTTTATTTCTTTGCCATCATTCAAGAAAGCTGGGAAAAAACTTTGATGTTTACAATGTTACATTGATCTTCGTGTGTTTTACCATATTCTTTTTAAAGTTCAACAATCATGTTTTAAAAAATTGACTTGGGATATGAGTATATTTAACATTTAGCTCTGTATAGGACAATGAATGTACAAAAAATCTTGTTTTTTAACATATATGTGTGTGCATGTGTGTGTTTTATTATAAGAAAACTATGTAATACTTGTGTTTGAAAATTATAAAACATTCAATGTTAATTTTATGGTTACTATTTTGTGGTTAATATTAAGAGTTAAAGATGTAAGGCAGGGTGGCATTTGCAGCACTTATGCAATATCTTTTACTGCTTCCTGGCTGGCCAACCGTCTTAGTAATAAACAGGTGTACCTTTTGTTTTTTGTATCTTTAAATAATTTTTTCCTGTTTTAAAGGCCGATCCCACCGCACACATTTGTCCCTTGACATGCCAGGTTCACTGCACCTTCTCCGAGGGGAGCAGCTGCGCTAGGCAGTGCACCTTTTATTGTCATGAGGAGGGCATGCCCGGGTCTGGCTCTCCTTGTACATTTAAAGAAGGCAATGTTGAAAGGCTGGTGTCAAAATGTTGGGCTGACCTTGCAGCCCTTCCATTTCTCTAATTTTTGATCTGCAAACTTAGGTTGTTAACCATCCAGAAAAGAAGCTGATTAATACCCTGCAACATATGCAGTTCAGTTTACCCTAACTATCTGTCTAAATAGCAAACATCTTAGCGGACAACCCATTCGGGTCCCCCTTCTGTCCCTCTCCAACAGAGGCTTTTCTTTCCAATGAAGTTTTACCCTTAAAAAAAAAAATCTTAGGCATAACGTGGAACAGATATTTTCCATCAAGTATTGACGTACTGAATTTTAAGTCCTTATAGAATATGATGAAAAAAATTTTTAAAAAAGTACTATACACATATTACACAGAAATTTAGAAATTTAACCTTATACAGCTTTGTAGCAGAACCATGCTGTAACTTTTTTTTCTTGTGTCTTTTTTTTTCATTTATTATCCCCCCACCCAAAAAACAAACAAACAAAAAAAAAAAAAACCAGACTTTTACTTGTGAGACAGTATGGTAATAATTGGTATGTCATGACAGGAAGAATGTATTTAGCAGACCAGAATGGCAGGCACAGGATATAGGAGAACCTGTACTGTAACATCATGGAAATCAGTTGTGCCCCAAATTTTCTGAACAAGGAGATTATGGAGCCACAGGGGAATGTGATCAATGATCTACAGTGTACCTAAGGGGAGTCACATGGAGAGAAAACTTTGTCTCAGGCTTTCACAGAGAGAAAATTGGCTCATCCACGTAGCTGACACTGACAAAAGATCTACAAAGTGTGGTACAGGGTTACAGGATAAACCCTGAAGGGACTTGACTGACCTTATCAGATACAAAAGTTACATTTCTTGTTATATAGGTCTTGCTTTATCTTGGGCTTAACCATCCAGCAGAAAAGTATAAAAATGAGGTATATAGAGTAAGGCCATATTAATATGCTGAGCTGCAAATGGCTGTAGTCAACAACTTCTGTGGATAACCCACTACTATTGTGGACTGCTGGACTGTGTTGGAGTGTTTCGCTGAATTCAAGCATGTATAATAATTGAATGCCAATAGAATAGCCATCTCTGACAGAAAGGGGATACAAAGGAAGGACCACTCTGCATATACAGAGCAGTTAGGATAAATATGCAGCTACTTTCATGTAATTCTAGGAGAAGAAAGATTTGCATTAATATGTTTGGACAGGATATCCTGTCTGCTTCTTGTACTGTGGATCACCACTAGGAAGATAACAATGTAAAAAGTATTAATTATTGAAACTGTACTATTAGTCAGCTTTCAAAAAGATAGGTATACAGGTACATTCTCTTAGTTCAATAAATAGAGGGATCTGCTCCAATAGTGTTTGTAAATAAATAGAATATGTCTGCATCTTGTACAACAAATAATTACTAAGAAAACAATATGCAATATATTGATTATTGAATCTATTGTACTAATTTGATTTGAAATTGTCTCATGGCTATTTGCTCTTCAATAAAATTATGGAAAAAATAAAAAAATGAAAATATTAAAAAAATAAATAAGGCGATGTACTGCTATTCCCCGCCGCCGCCATGCTCCGCCTAAGTCTCTGGGCCTCAGCTCCTCCTCACACCCCTTCACACTCCTTGACAACTTTCCTCTGTGCTTCTCTCCCCTCATCCTTCTGACTTTGGCCAGCCAGCACTGCAGGCTCTGCTTAAAGAAAGCGCACTGTCAGACTGCCCCAGGGGCATTGCCTCTCTGCCCTTCTGTGCCTGGCCTAGTTCACAGTGACATTTATTTTTAATCTATTATCATTTTTATTATTTTATTTGAAACAGCAAAAAATATAACAAAATTTCAAAACAAGAAAACAGAAAGATAACAAAGCTCAGTACACCACATAAATTTATCTTTAAATTGGTTACTTTAAAAAGAAGAAAAAAATTGGTTACTTAGAGTATAAGATATAGGCATTTAATTATCCAAACAATATCAGCAGAACCCTATTTTTTCAATGGATTTACAGAAATTTACTAATTTCTATTTGCTAATTATAACTATCTTAACTATCACACATATAATCATGCCCCTGCTTTTCTCCTTTCCCACATCCCACTTTCTCTTTCCTTTTGAATAGTAAGTTTTTTCTCACTATTCAATAATTTTTGTACATTTTGGATCTTATTTACTCTTTCAGCATCTCACACCAAGGAGACAATGACATTTACACCTATGTGTTTTGTTTATTTCATTTATGAGTATGGTCTTGAGTTGTATCCATTTATCCACAAAGACTCCAGTATACCCTTCCTTATGGCTGAGTAAAAAGATCATTTTATTTGAAATCCATTCCTCAGTCGACAGGCATTTGTCTCCACCATCTGCTTGTTACAGTCTGGGTTGTTATAAACATGGGTGCACAGATATTGCTGTAGTACAATGTTTTGAATTCTTCTGGGAAGATACACATGCGGGGAATAGCTGGGTTGAATGGAAACTCCAACGCTAGTTTTTAAAAGAATCTCTACACTGATTTTCTCAGAGGTTGCAGCAGTCCACTCTCTCACCAAGAATACAAGGGTTGCCTTGTCCCCACAGCTCCTCTAGTATTTATCTGTTGATTTCTTGAAAATAGCTGTTCTTTCCATGGTGAGATGAAATCTCAGTGCTGTTTTAATTTGCATTAATCAAATGACCTTGTTAATTTTTAACATGTTTTCATATATGTATTTGCTGTTTGTATTTCTTCATCTGAGGAGTATCTGCTCATTTCTGATGCCAATTTTTAGATTTAATCTTTAAATTTGGGAAGTCTGGGTGTGAGTCTTGCCCATCAGGAAGACTACTGGCCACCTCGCCCAGCTTTTGTCTTCTTGCTTATCTTTTTTCATTCCTGCCACCATGTCTCACCGGGTAGAACCATTCACAGTAAGACCAATGCATCCTTACATTTGGCATGTGAACAGAATGCCCGAGTGAAGATACGCAACAGCAAATCATCAGGGACACTTTCCGTTTGGTACCTAAGACAGAAGAAAATATTTGTAATTTCCTAGAAGAAGGATTTTGGTAATCAGTCTTAAGATGGGTAACTTACTGTGATCTATGGAGTTAAATCTCATTAATTGGAGGATCTGACAGCAAACTGACTTATAGACATTATGCAACAGTGTATTTTGTCTTCTGCATGGATTCTTCAGAAAGGGAACTTGGCATTTTAGATGCAATTCAAGTATTTGTGGAAACAGTAGACAAATGTTGTGAAAATGTCTGTGAACTGGATTTAACTTTCCATATAGACAAGGTTGCAGAAATGGTGATGGGCATAATGGTATTGGAGACCAATATGAATGAAACTGTTACATAAATTGATGCATAAAATAAACTGAAGGAATCTGAGGCTGGCGTAGCAGGAGCTCCAGCCCATGCTATATCAGCTGTAAAGAATACGAACATTCGTGGAACCCGAGAAACATTAACATTGTAGAAAAATGTTATCAGTATAAAAATGACACAGTTTACAAATGCCAAACTTGCCCTCTTTTAGGTAAAATATTAAAAAGGCTACTCCTAGGTAAAACCTAGGGGGATAAGTCATCTAAGTTTACCATATGGTTGGTTACCAAAAATAGAGGAGGAGAGTCTAAACTTTTTGCTCTTGGATTTAGGTCAAGGTGCTGTACAGAAGTTGGGTAAAATCAGTGTGAAAGTTCAATGTAGCTTTTCTCAGTGACTTTAAAGAAATTGTGTACTTCCAGTGTGATTTCTTTGGCTGTTGTTTTCTAAACTGAATTCCCACGCCCACCTAAGGCATGTGTCTATGTACTAGCTATCACAGTGTTTCAAAAGTGAGGCATTTCTTTAATTATGCAGACTACAAAATGTTGGAGTTTTGCATGGATCACAAGTGCCACATTCTTTAATTCTTTCTGCTCCTTGTCACACTTGTTAAAGAACCAAGTATGTATTGCCTGAAAACATGAATAAACTCCAAAGTGGCTGGATTTCTAGAGCACATTTCTGTTCACCTGGTAGCTTAGCAATAAATTTTTTATGACCCTTTGACTCAAAGTGAATAAAGGTATATTTTAATGACAGTCAAAAAATTAAAAAAAAATTTGGGAGGTCTGAATTTTTTGTGTTCTTTATATGTTCTTGACAGTAATCCTTTGTCTGAGGAACAGCTGGAAAACATTTTTTCCCCACTCTGTGGGCTGTCTCTTCACTTTATTGGTGGGTCTTGTTCTTCAAAAACTTTAATAAGATGAGATTCCAGTTGATTCTTTGTGATAATTCCTGCGTAACTGGGGTTTTATTATAAAGTTTTTGCCTATACCAGTGTTTTCAAGAGCTTTACATAGTCTATCTTCCAGTGGGTTTATTGTTTCTGTTTTAATATTTAGACCTTTTATCCATTTCAAATTTGTTTTAGTGCATGGACAAATTTTAATCTTTGGCATATGCAAAATCAATTTTTCTACCAGCATTTATTAAAGAGGCTATCTTTCTTCCAGCGAATGTGTTTGACATCCTTGTCGAAGATCAGGTGGCTGAGTATGTCTGCAGTTGTTTCTGCATCTTCTAATCTTTTGTGTTGATCTTTAGGCCTGTTTGTTGTTTTTCAATGTGTGTATGTGTGTGCGCGTGTGTGCATGTGTGTGTGTGCGCTCTTAGGGATCCTCCTGTTGTCAGGCTCCGCAGTGCTGGGATTATAGCTGCGCATGCCACCATGCCCGGACTCGGTCACCGACTCAACATACCTAGAGGTGGGGCCGATGTGGCATGTGGTATACCGGGCTGATTTGATCACAGTAGCTTTATATTATAATTTCAAGTCATGGTCTGTGATGCCCCCTGCCTTTCCTTTGTTCCCCAAAATTGCCTTTTCCATTCTAGGTCTCCTCATTCCAAACAAATTTTAGTACTGATTTTTCTGATTCTCTAAGATATGATGTAGGACTTTTTGATCCAAGCTACATTAAATCTATAAAACAATTTTGAAAATGTCATTTTCATTGTTGGATCTTCCTACTCAAGAGCATGGGATACTTGTCCATTTTCTGCTGTCCTGTTCAATGTCCCTTTTAGAGTATTGGTTCAGAATACTGTACAGAATTTTCAATACAGAGTCCTTTTCCATCCTTCACTAGATTGATTCCTAGATATTTCATTTTTTGGCTGCTATTGTGAAATGTGCTATTTCCCTTATTTCTCTCTCAGTGAGCTTGTTATTTGTGTACAGGCTGGTGATTGATTTTTGAGTGTTGACTTTATATCCACCAAGACTACTGAATTTGCTTATTAAATCCAGCAGTTTCTTTTAGTGTGGTTTTGGGGGCCTTCTATGCAGAGCATATGCCATCTATAAATAATGATAGTTTAACTTCTTCCTTTCATATCATGATTCCTTTTATTTATTTCTCTTGTCTAATTGTTCTGGCTAAATTTTCCAGGACTATAATGAATAAGAATGGATATAGGGGGCATCCTCATCTTATTCCTGAATCCACAGTGAAAGCTTTCAGGTTTTCTTCATTGTGTACGATGTTGATGTTGGCTGTTGGTTTGTCATGAATGGCTTTTATCAAATTGAGATAAAGCCCATATATTCCAATTATGTGTAGGCTTGTTATCATGAGTAGTGCTAGAGCTTGTCAAAAGCTTTTCCTGCATCTATTGAGATGGTCATATGATTTTTTCCTGGGATCTGTTAATATGGTTTATTATATTTATTGATTTACGTATGTGAAGACATCCCTGCATTCCTGGAGTGAATCCCACTTGGTCACGCTATAGAATCTTGATGATTTTTCAAGATTCTATAACAATTTTGGCACCTATGTTTATTAGTGAGATTGGCCTGTAGTTCTCTTTTGTTTATTTATTTGGTACAGAGATTCACTACACAGCTCAGATTCATAGTGATCCTCCTGTCTTGGCCTCTAGTGCTGGGATTAAAGGTGTGCACCACCACACCCAGTTTTGGTGGATAGCTGAGCACTGGCTGGCAGGGCATCTGGTACTGGGGTTCAAATCAGGTCCTTTCGCTTGTCAGGCAGATGTTTAGGCTGTCTCTGGTTTTGGAATCAGGGTAATGTTTCCCTTTAGGAATGAATTGAGGAGTATTGTGTCCCTTCCAATTTCATTAAAGAGCTTGAGAAGTAATGGTGTTAGCTCTTTAAATTTCTTGTAGAATTCAGCAGTGAATTCATCAGGGCTTGTGTTCTTCTGTTTTACTTTGAGATTTCATCATTTCTGATAAGAGATTCTCAACCACGTGGATAAATAATACCCCCCTCCCCATGCTCCCATAAACGGATTTCTCAGTCCTGGTGTCACCAGTATTTGGAGCCAAAAGTTCTTTGCTGTGTGAAGCTTTCTTGAGACTTGTGGGCAGTTTAGGAGCACCCACGGCATCTGGCCATTAGATGTCAGCAGAGTCCTCCTCCTGCGAGACCGCAAGGTCAACTTCACCGTGGAGCGGCAGGAGCAGGTGCAGTTAGCCACGAGCCCCGTGAGGACTCGGGCTCGCAATAGTGTCACTTTACTTGTCCAATCCAACCATTTTTCCATGTCTTTAGTAGTAGTTTGACTGTGATATAGCTCGATATATATTTATTCCATTTTTTCTTCCACTTTGGCAGTGTGAAGTGATTTTCAAAAATTATTTATTGTTTCCTGCCAGAATGTTAAGATGTTTTCATACATTACTTTTTCTGTGCAATATATTCTTATTTTTTCTCATGCTGGGCTGCAGTGATTTGGATGTGATTATCGTATTTTTCACTGTCACAGTTTCCTGCTGTTCACTCCCCCACCCCAGGTTTTCACTTGTCTCCTTCTGTTCAGGCAAGATCCTGTCGTTCCTATGTTTGCTCCATCACCTCCACCCTGCTGTAAAAGATGCCAAATGAGTTTTGTACTCATTACTGTATTTATCGTTCTTAAGTTTCCATCTGAAGTTTATCTTCACCCTCTCATTAATGTTTTCTAATTTTCCACTGGTTTTGAGGCTTTTTAACTCATAATTATTAAAAAAAATAATGATTTTAAAGTTTCTTTCTTCACAATTCCAAAACAGTTTTCTTAACTTTTTTATATCAGTTATAAAGGACCTTAGTAAGCTAAGTAATGTTGACTTGTTTGACATCTTAAACATGACATAAATCCCAAATTCTGTGGATAGCTCACAAAAATGTGTTATTTTTAATCAAGCCACTGACTTTTGCAAATTCGGGCCACAAGTTTTAGTCAGCTTCCTGGGATCTTGCTGCAGTGCCAGCTGTGTTCTTGGGAGGTGCTTCCCTCCCTATGTGCATTTGGGCAATTCCTCAGGGCCCTGGCGGCAGTATGTCCTGGCGTTAGTTCGCAACATCCTCAGCATGCTAGTCTCAGACTCGAGCGTGTGCCTTTTGTGACTTTATAGTTTGCTTTGCAAGGCTCGTCCCTACCTGAGATGTCCTCAGGTTTTGACCTCGGGCTTTCTTCCTGTGTGGGCTTCAATATCTCACCCAAGCCGGGCGTGGTGGCGCATGCCTGTAATCCCAGCACTCGGGAGGCTGAGGCAGGAGGATTGTTGTGAGTTCGAGACCAGCCTGAGCTACAAAGTGAACTTAAGGCCAGCCTGAACTGCATAGTGAGACCCTGTCTCAAAAAGACCAAAAAAAAAAAAAAAAAAAAAAAAAAAAAAAAATCTCACCCAACTGTACATTTCCCACAGGGACACAGGACCAGTCATCAGAGAGTGAGGTGAAGAAAATGGGATGCGCCACACCCTTCTTTGGACCACAGCTCCTCCCATTGCAGAAGTTCCCTTTTCCAGGATGTTTAGATGTGGGGGTCACACAGCTCGTGTGGAGCTGCACATTGCCTGGGGACTGGAACCAAAGAGGAGAGCATGCACGTAAGCATGGCACTAGTCATGAATCTGTTTCCAGCTTCCAACAAGACTTTCTCTCCTAGTGTGTTTACTCATTTAGTTTTCTTGAACCAAGACCAGAGAACTCTGTTTAGGCAGACACAAGAGCCAGGAGGTTCCATCCCTGGCCTACTGTGCCAGCCCTGCCCCTGGGGAGCACAGAGGCAGGGTCTGAGGCTGGGTGAGTGATCCCAGGCCTTTAATCCCAGCACTTGGGAGGCTGAAAAACAGGAGGATCACTACAAACGAACTACTGGGCTGGGGAAAATGATACTCTTGCTTCTGCCTTAAGATACGTATAATTACTCGTCATCCTCAATCCCTGTACAACTGACTTTTCAGACTTCCCACATTGCACTTGCATAATTGCCTGTTTTTATTATTAATTACTATTATTATTACCTAAACAATACAAAATAATAAAAGAAAGAAAGGAAAAGTAGCATTAGAGGTGATACAGAACTTCACCAAACAAAACAATAGAAATTTTGGATAATGGTTGCTGAACTTGTTGCCTTCAAATTAGTTGCTCAGATTATAAGCATGAAAAATTGGTTTAAAAAAGCTATAAGAAATTAAAATAGACAAGATAAAAACCAGAACAATATTTAAGCATCAATTGCTCCCCTCCGTAGTCCAACTGAAAGCAGGAACACAGTTACCCAAGCCATCTGTGCCTTTTGTACTTTCAAGAACTGTGAGATACAAGGTGGATGAGTTTGCTCCATCCTACTTGAAACCGGAGAAATAGTTGTGGTAGTAATTTGGATGTAAATAACTTTGATGAAAGAGGATTTTGGAGAAGGATAAAGCACACGGTTCTGCCAAAAGTGCAGCCTTCAAGGCTGCTCTTTATTCTTGCTGCAATGATTTCAAAATATCTAAGCTATAGTCACATTTATTTCAGTAATATCTCTCTCTGTCTCTCTCCCTTTCTCTCTCTCTCTCTCTCTCTCTCTCTCTCTCTCTCTCTCTCTCTCTCTCTCTCTCTCTTTCCTTCTTTCTTTCATACTGGGCCTCAAGACTCAGGACCTTGCACTTGCCAGGCAGGAGGAGCTCAAAGTAGGGCACCTACTTTCCATGTTTCTGAATTCCTAGTGAGATGCAGTTTCATGGTTGTCAAAGTGAGGCAGTGAAGCATGAGAAGAATGATTAGCAACCCCTTAGTACTTTGTGGTTTCCAAGAAGAAGTGGGTTTGTTTGGCCAGTGATGAAGAAGTGTCCCATGGCACTGATCAACAGTGTTGTTTGTTTCCAGACGTGTTGACAGTTTGCCATTCTTAAAGGAAATCTCAAATGTCAAGTGTCACTAGGTTTTTTAAAAACCGAAGGTACACACGAGCACTGATGTCTACATCTCTATAGTTCTTAGGTCCACCTTGATTTGCTTTAGAACAGTAGTTTTCAGCGGAAGTTCTATAACTACCTAGAAGTACTTAGAAAGACTGTGAGAGTACGTGCAGCTGCCTATGACTGAGAACGCTGCTGGCACCGTGTAGGTAGAGTGCTAGGAGGTCTTCCACGTGAAGAACAGACTTAGTCAGAAAAGAATCTCCTTATAATTAATAGTATCCTCCTTTATAATGAAAGAAAAATGACAGATATCCTTAGATCTGGACCAGAGGGGTCACTGTGGCAGATGGCATTGTGCTTCACTGCTCATGCCCAACAGAAATACTTTTCTGTACCATTTGCTGCATGTCCTTGGAATAAAAGAGGAAGCCGTGCATGCCGGGGAGACACTGCTTGTGCCACTGCTGACATTAATAACCCATTGTTTTACAGAGGAAGGGTGATTTGAGAGTCACAAATGCTTGCTTAAGAGAAAAAGCAAATTAATTAAACTGTCAAATTATTTCTGTAAGGTGGCACAAATGCAAATGGTTCTTGCATGCATAATTACACCTTCTCAGCTGCGCTGTGGCCCATCCTTGGGGTCTCTTTGTTTCCAATTTGTGACTACTTGAAGTTCAGCACAGAGCTGACTACTTCTGTACATGGAATGAAGGGAAATTTTAGATCGTCAAAAAATGTATATCTCCTAAATTTGTGCATATGTAGGTGTAGGCAGCATGCATAATTGGTATGTTTTCTTTACGAAGCAGAGACCTTCAGAAGTGTGAATAGTTACATTTCTATATTTCTTTATTTAGAAATCCCTTTAAAATCACCTTATCTAAGAAATTTGCATAATTGTTAAGCTATTAAGTGTAAGTACTTTATGTTTCATTGTTGGAGTACTTAAGACCATTGACTAGTGAGATTTACTGCCTTATAGAAATTTTCATCCAAATTATTGATTTTCAAGGAACTTCTAGTGAATATAATTCCTTATTGCTGTACACTGAAGCACTACACATTCGTATGTTACTAGACCCACCCAAGCAGATGAGAGATTCTAAGCAAGAGGAATGTTTGAGCTAAGTGAGTGCAACTTCCAGTTTATTTTTTGCTGGTCCCCCTGTCACTCATCTGGACCAAATGGACACCCATCAACCTTCTTCAAAAGGGTGTTCAGGAGCTCCCAAAAGACAAGCAGTGTCCCAAGTTGCGATAACTGCACTTCACAGGAGAAATTTGATAGGAATATTCCAATTTTTAAAAGTTATTAGGAAATGAAAATGTTTAAGTCTAAGATTTCTTGTCAGTCTTGTTTTGTAAAAGTTAGAAATACATTCACACATTTTTGCTGGGCTTTGGGTTATTCAAGGAGTGATGAGCAAGGAAAATCTCCTAGAGTAAGCATTCCTGGAGCTCATACCCACCTCGAGTTTTAGAACAATAGAAGCAGATAAATTCTTGCCCTTGCAGGTCACATAGCCTGGGCTTTGGCTCTAAATTGTTTGTCCCTGTCTTTTTTTTTCCTGTAAGTTTAGAAAATTGCTTTAGGGAAAGCTATGCAAATAACCTAGTTGGAAGAAGATTAAAAAGTACATTTCAAATCAGAAGAGGAAAAGACATGGGTGAAAGAGGAAGAGAAGGGAGAGGAGGGGAAGGAAATGACACTGAAGGTGCTTCTTGTATGAGTAAGATCACGACCTCCTGCAGACACATACTAATGTAAATACTAATGATAAGAATAAGAAATTCTATAGTTTTACATTGATCATTTAGAGGTGATAAAAATAAATATTTTTTTATTTTCCATAATTTTATTGAAGAACAAATAGCAATGAGAGTTTCAAATCAAATTAGTAGAACAGATTCAATAATTAATACATTGCATATCATTTTCTTAGTGGTTGTTTGTTGTACAAGGTGCAGACATGATATTCTATTTACAAACACTATTAGAGCAGATCCCTCTATTCATTGAATTAAGTGCATTTAGCTGTATAACTATCTTTTTCTTAAAGCTGAATTATAGCACAGTTTCAATAATTAATACTTTTTATGTTGTTATCTTCCCAGTGGTTATCCCTAGTACAAGAAGCAAACAGGATATCCTGTCCAAACACTATTAATGCAAATCTTTCTTCTCATAGAATATGAAAAAGTAGCTGCATATTTATCCTAACTGTTCTGTATATACAAATACAGAATGGTTCTTCCTTTGTTTCCTCTTATTTTTGTTTAATCCTGTCAGAGATGGGTGTTCTATTGTCATTCAATTATTATAATGTTTGAGTTGCACGAAACAATCCAACACAGTCCAGCAGTCCACAATAATCGTAGGTTATCCAAAGTAGTTGTTGACTACAGCCATTTACAGCTCAGCTTATTATTATGGCTTTATTTTATGTACCCTGTTATTCTTTTCTGCTGGATGGTTAAGACTCAAATAAAGCAAGACCTATATAACAAAAAATGCAGCTTTTGTATCTGATGAGGTCAGCCAAGTCCCCTCAGGGTTTATCCTATAACCCTGTACCTCACTTTGTAGATCCTTTGTCAGTGTCAGCCATGTAGATAAATGTTTTGATTTCATCTCAATAATTTTCCTGAAATGGTTGGATTATTTTGAAACTGTCTCATTGTTATTTTTTTCTCAATAAAATAAAATAATATGAAATTAAAGTACTCCATTAATAAAAGTAATCATGAAAAGAAATAAAACAAAATAAAATATCCACGGGCTGGGCGGGAAGGAAGCTGCTAGTTTCTGTGCAGTCCTCACTCAGGGCCAGCGTGCTCTTGGGGCGTGGTCCGAGCTGCGTCATCTGGAGTCTTGAGCTCCTTCCCGGAACATAATTCAACTTCAAGTGGCCGGGGCGATTTTGTAGTTCACTCAAAAACATTTTTTGTTGTTGTTCTGTGTGAAATTAAATGTTTTGAAATCTGTCAAGCGAATTCATTTTCTAAGTATTTGCTTTCTTGTTAACCCGTTTGTAGAGAAGCTCTACAATAAGTCAACTCAAATAATATTTTTTCATTTGACATTTTGAAAGGGGGACATACATTAAGCTTGTTTTGTTTTGAAGTTACCACAGACTGTACTAACTATACTTTTGCATCGATTAATTTGATATAAATCGACCACAAAAATATATCTTCAGGTATTTTTATTATTCATATTTTGAACAAAAAGTTCAAGCACAAATAATACCACATTTTTGTGAAAGGAACATCTACAAAATCTTGACTTAAGACATGTTATTTATTGTCATAAAGATGTTGTAATGAAGAGTTAAGCTCCAGAGGCTCACTTACTATTTAGGCTCCTGAGCTCTACTGTCTGTAATAGTTTATTTTTTTTTTTCAAAATCTGACCTCTGAAGTTTTGTGGCAAAATTAAAAACAAAATAAACATGCTACACACAGACTGGAACGGTTTCATATTTGTGGTATCTGTTGTGCTCAGAGATATTTCAAAGGATAGAGGTAAAAAAAAAATCTGTCGGAATTAATTTATATATAAACAACTCAATATTAATTATAATACATAGGAAATTTTCAAACTTTATGAATGAATCTGACCTTATTTCAGTGAAAGCACATAGTTCTATCCATCCTTTTTAGAGTGTTATTGGTACTTGAATGCTTATGGCCAAATTTATGCCTTTTATCACTTATAATTTAGTTACTTTATCCAGAGAGGATAAGTTGATACTGATTTTTCTCACATCTCTTCCTTTTTTTCTTTTTTTAAGGAACTCGATACGTGTTCTGTTTTGTTTTGTTTTTCTGGTGGAACTGGAGATTGAACTCAGACACTTGCGCTTGCCAGGGAAGCACTTATTCCACTGAGCCATTTCCTTGGTCCCTCCTCTCTTCAAGTTCTATATTTTTTATTTTCATTTGCAATGCTTAGAGCTTATATAACTGTGCTATAATCATAAGCCTCCATCTCAAGTAACATGAAACATAACCGCAGTTTTAATTAGTTAATTTTACATATTGCTTCACATATTAAATTTTGGAAATAGAGGAAATTTGCATAACAGGAAATCTGGCTGGACAGCAGGCAGCTTTCAGAGAGTTCTAAATCACAGAATCTGATCCATCCAGCCCGCGCCCGCCCAGCCCCAGAGACCTCCCGAGACAGCAAGACCGACGCCAGCAGTCTACTCGATCCCGCCCAAGCCGCCCAGCCAGAGACTGGCCTGAGACAGTGGCTGACTCCAGCGGCTTCCTGGATCCCGCGCCAAGCTCTCCCAGCGAGAGCGAATTTACAGCACTCACCAGGCTTCCCAGATCAGTGAGAGTGTGGTGAGTCTGAGGGAGAGCCTTTGGCTTCTTCCCACCAGTGCTACGCGGATCCCTGTCCCCAACCCCTCCAAGCCAGTGACTGGCCTGAAACCTCAGGACCCACTGACCAGCACCTCCCCGGATCCCCTGACCTAAAGCCCACTGATTGAGTGGGAATTTCCCCGATTCTCTGGGCATCAAAGGTCAGTGAGTGTAAAACTCCAGGCCCGCCGTGCCCGACAGACATTCCCCAGGGATTACCTGCTCCCCACCCCCCGTGGCCCAGTGACAGCTCCAGGAACACTGTGCCAGAGAAACATTTCCAGGTGATTACCAGTCCCACACCACAGCCCCAAACCCAGTGCTGGTCGGCCTGGAGTGAGAACTCCAAGCCTTCCACGCCGGAGGGACACATCTCAGCAATCTACGGTCCCACACTACGGACCAAAACCCAGCACAGCCTGGCCTGTGAGTGAGGGCTCCAGGCCCATTGCACCAGAGGGACCTTTCCCAGCCTTCTCGGGTTACGGCCTGTAGACCCAGACCCAGCACAGGCTAGCCGACCCAGTACAGCCTACTCACTGAATAAGATTATCCACTATCCTTTTGTGAGCCTAGAAGACCCACCAAAGCCCAGGCCCACCCACCTGGGAAATGACCTGCCTGACACAGGAGGGCTGACCCTGGGAACCAACATAGGGGAACCAAAGGAGCTGCAGCAAAAAAGGAACTGAACACAACAGCTAGACCCAGGATAGACATACCTGGAAAATCTCAAACTTAATAGACTGGCACCCGAATCTCATAACAAGCTAAGGTTACAGCTGCACCAAATCTCTACACCAAAGGTCAAAGGTCAGTGCTATACAAAATGACAAAGAGAAGGGGAAAAATGCAATCCCAGACCTCAAGTCCATCAGGAAGGGCAGAGGACACTAGCTCAGCTGCAATGAATGAACTAACAGATACAGCAGCAAAGGAACAACAGCAGAAAGCTATAGAGGAAATAAAATGAGAAGTAATTCCCCAAATTAAAAAAGAAATATTTGAATACGTAGTATGTGAAATAAAGAATGAATTCCAGAAACATTGGGTGGAAAAACTATGCTCACCCAGACCAAGTGCAGAAAGCACTATTCCAGCTGATATATATGAATTAACAGCATCTGAAGCAAAGAAACAACAGCAGAAAGAACACGAGCAGCTCAAAGCAGAAATAAGTTCTGAAATTAAAAAAGAACATTTTGAAGTCATAGGATCTGAAATACTGAAACAAGTCCAGAAATATACAGAGGAAATCCAACTTGGAAGAAACACAGCAGAAAAAGAATTAATAACTACCTCTAAATAAGACATGGATAAAAAAATTGAGGAGATCAGAAATATGATGGATTCCTTGAATGAGCAATACAGAAAAGAAATAGAACACATGAAGCACAGTCAAAGAGATATAGAAGAACTAAAAATAGCAATCATGAGTCTACAAAACCGTCTGAGTGAAAGCGAAGACAGAGTTTCAGATCTTGAAGATGCCGGAGCAGCTAGTGAAAAGGTGAGACAGGATCTCTTAAAAACAACGAGAATGCAGGAAACAATAATCCATCACCTGCAGGATGATGCCAGAATGAACAATGTGAGAATAATTGATATCAACGAGAATGAAGGAGTCAATACAAATGACATAAAAAGAATTTGGGGAGAAATAATTGCAGAAAACCTCCCAAATATGAGGAAACAATCCAACATTCAGGTCACCGAAGCATACAGAACACCAAACAACCTCAACCCAAGTAGAAACACACCGATACATATAATAGTTAAGATCACAGAAATCCAACACAAAAATAATATACTGAAAGCTGCGAGAGAGAAGAAGGAGCTCACATTCAAAGGAAAACCATCAGAATTACAGCCGACTTCTCTACACAAACAGTGAAGGCAAGGAGAGCATGGAGCAGAGTTCTTCAAGTCCTACACGAAAACAAATTCCAGCCCAGACTACTATACCCTGCAAAACTCTCTTTCAAGTTTGATGGAGAAGTGAAATACTTCCATGACAAAGAACAACTAAAGAATTTCATGATGACAAAGCCATCCCTTCACAGGCTACTGAAAGATGTTCTAGAGAGAGAGACCACAACGACCAGAACTCCATGAAAGACAATGGAAACAACCCACTAAACAGGACAGTAAATTAAATACAGGGTACAAAGGAGTAAACAATACCAGCTAAATATCATGACAAACATAAGTCAGCACACTTCAATTATAACCATCAATGCAAACGGACTCAATTCTCCAATTAAGAGAAATAGACTGGCACAGTGGATTAGGAAACAAAATCCAACAATATGCTGTATACAAGAAACACACTTAACACAAAAAGACATTCATAGGCTCAAAGTCAAAGGATGGAAAACAATACTACATGCCCCAGCACCTCAGAAAAAAGCAGAACTAGCAATTATGTTCTTAGACAGTCTCAACTTCAAACCAAGAATGATCAAATGGCACAAAGAAGGCCACTATATATTTGTCAGGGGAAAAATTCAAGAGCAAGAAGTAACACTCATAAATATCTATGCACCAAACACAGGAGCACCCAACTACGTAAGACAAATCTTAAGGGACATGAAAACCTTAATGTCTAAAAACACAATCTTAACAGGAGCTCTTAACACACCCTTATCTCAAAAAGATAGGTCAACCAGACAAAAAATTAGCAAGGAAGTAGTAGAACTGAATCAGAGCTTGGAACAAATGGACCTGGTGGACATATACAGAGTGTTCCACCCAACCACAGCTGAATACACATTTTTTTCAGCTGCACATGGGTCAGTTTCCAAAATAGACCACATACTAGTCCAGAGGTCATGCCTAAGTATATTCAAGAAAATAGAAATTATCCCATGCATACTATCTGACCACAATGCAATGAAAGTAGAAATAAATGACAAAAGAAACCAGAAAAACTCACTAAATTCATGGAAACTAAACAACACCCTACTCAGCAATCAATGGGTTGCAGAAGAAATTCAACAAGAAATTCAACAATATCTACAATTCAATGAAAATTCAAGTACAACTTACCAGAATTTATGGGATGCGATGAAAGCAGTTCTTAGAGGAAAATAATAGCTATGAACTCACACATTAGGAAAACAGAAAGGGAACAAATTAGCACCTTAATGTTGCACCTCCAACAACTAGAAAAAGAAGAGCAAACAAAACCCAGAGCGCAAAGACGGGAAGAAATCATAAAGATTAAAGCAGAAATTAACTCAACTGAGATGAAAAAACAGTTCAAAGAATCCACAAATCAAAAAGTTGGTTCTTTGAAAAACTAAATGAAGTCAATAAGCCTCTTGCCAACCTCATCAAAAAGAGGCAAAAGAAAATTCAAGTACAAGCGATAAGGAATGAAAAGGGTGAAATCACCACAGACCCAGTGGAAATTCAGAAGATTATCAATAGTTACTTCGAGAATCTTTACACTCACAGAATAGAAGACACAGAAGAAATGGACAGATTCCTCGAAAGGTACAAATTACCAAAACTGAATCAAGAAGATATTACAA